>MKEJ01009741.1:0-18579 GCA_001753735.1 Embelia ribes
GCCATTAACGAGCTTCCGATCAGTACCAAAACACATCCTGCTACAACAAAGCAACAGGAAAAAAAAAACCAATTTGAACTAATTATCTAACAGAAAAGGCAAAAATATGAAGGTTGTTGTAAACAGGAAAACAAGGCAAATACGATAGAAGCAACGACAACAAAAAGAAAAAAAAAAGAAATAAAGAAATAAGAAACAGAATTATGAGCAGATCTGGTTCCTCATAAGTGAGGCCCGTTGCAACCAAACATACTTTGCGTTATCTTGAGAGAGGGATTAACAGAAAGCAGTGCGGGAGAAAATAATAATACCAGGTTTAGAATATGGAAGTATGGAACCTGAATTAGAATATGGGATGTCGAATATTATATAAAAAAAATTTAAATGTTAAAGGTGATAAAAAGATTTGGTTACATTATGGAGCATTTATCGAGTCTTATCGAGTATTTGGTTATCTTTATCGAGTTGAGTTCAAGCATGAAAATGATACTCGAGTCGAGTTCGACTACTGAGCCATATGAACGATTCATGCTTGATTAAATCAATACTTGGCTTGGCTCAACTCGACTTGACCCGTTTACACCCCGAATTGAGATTTACTATGTTTTACCTTTTTTTTTTTTCATCTAAATTGACTTCAATAAGAGGGGAAAAAAAATACAAACACGTTTCTAGCATATATCAATCAGAACCTATATTAATTTATGGAGGAATCCAAATTAATAAGCTCAATAGGCGAACCCAGAATTAGAATATGGACCCAAATTAGAATATTGGAAGTTGAATATTATATAAAAAAAATTTAAGATATCAAATGTTTTAATTTTTTTTAATAAAAAATATTATTATTGTTCTAAAGATACTTACAAAAAATTATACAAAAAAAAAGAGAATGCCCAATAGATTTTGTAAAATTATGGGGGGCTACAGCCCCTTTAGCAAATTCATGTTTTCATTTTTGCATTGAGATTGTTAGCTAGTTTATTTTAGATAGTTCGATAACGTGATTAATTTAGTACGAATTAATACTCGATTAAATAGGATTTGTTTTGTACACCTTCAGAAAATGTACTAAAATATTTTCTATTTATTTAAAGGATCACATGTGTACACTAACTATAGTTGTGAGAATTATTTTTTTAACAAACAATGCCCTACAATATTTTGTTATAATTGTTCAATATTACCCAATGTTGTGCTCCATCCATCTAGCCATAAGCATTCGTGTACTATGAATACGCCTGATCTAATTGACTATTAATTCGTAAATTAAAAACAAACACAATGAAATATCATACCGAACCAACTTTTTTTTTAAAAAAAAATAATAATAAATTTTGAATTTTTTTCCATTCTTATTCACAATATTGGCTTTTGAACAACCATATTAGCTAGGATTCGGCTTGATCTAAATAGTTCATTCCGTATTCCCATCACCAACTCTTATAATACCCATACATTACCAAGAGTCTCCTCATTATACAATTACGTCCTTAATTCAATATTTAGAAATTATCTTTTCTCATTACTTTATGCCAAATTTTCTGTAGAATTAATTAAATAACTTGATAAATCCATATTTGGAACTTATATAATTTATTTATACTAAGACAAGTCAGAGCTTAAAGCTGAGAGATAAAATATATACCTATTTTTAGACTGAAAAACGGATACTGTCGGGAATTTAAAGGTGAAGCCAAATAATTCCTTATTTCCATATAATATAACATTATCCACGAGCCTTACCGTCGAGCTATTCACACATCATAGCCGTCCATCTTGAACTCATCCGGTCCACGCGCCAGAGGAGAGAGTGAGAAACTTCTCCCTCCACCAGAACAAACAAAATTCAACGGCCTCAATTCGTCCACGTCACCCGCCAAACCCCGTCGTCTTACTATTCCCCCTCATTTCTTCACCTTCTTTTCTCTCTCTCTCTCTCTCTCTCTCGCCAGCTCGATCTCTGCCTCCGTCTGATGTTTCTTTCTCTGTATATACATATACATAATAACAATTAGATACGCGGCGATCATAATCAATGGCGGAGGGGATCGATCGCTTTGTTAATTTTATTAATTCCTCCGCCGTGGTGGAAACATTCGTCGACATAATCCTCTGCGTGGTGCCGATTTGGGCGGCGGTGATGATCGGCCTGTTGATCGGGTGGTCGTGGCGGCCCCGGTGGACCGGCCTCGTCTTCCTCGGCCTCCGGTCCAAGTTCCGGTTCGCCTGGACCATCCCGCCCGGATTTGGGGCCCGGCGGCTCTGGCTCGCTTTCACGGCGCTGTCTGCGTTCTCGGCCGTTGGACGGAAGGTGTGGGCCACGTGGATCAGGGGGAAGGGGAAAGGGAAGGGGTCGCCCGAGCCGGAGGATGGGACCGGAGACCAGATCGAGTGAGTTTCGTTTGTTTATTGTGTTTATTGAATTGTTTCATAAATTGATGATATTACGGAAATTATTATGGCTGTGCTTATTGTGTTTGTAGAGTCTGAATGATTTGCGGGTAGGGGCTGCCAGGTCATACTGACCTATATAATTCTTTTTGCTGGGATAACATAGTAGAAATTATTTAAAAAGTTTAAATTTTAATTGTACTTGCTATAGAATTTTCCGTGGTAGGAGAGCCATGGCCCTCTCTAGCACCCCTGTCCTCCGTCCCTGCGTGTGAGTCTTATTTTTAAGGAAGATTACTGGATAGAACGAAATCACGTACTATTTGTACAATTTATGTAAATGGTTTTTGTACATATAACATCACGCAAGGGGAAATGCTTGGAAATTTAGGATTGGTAGCTTTAAAATTTGGTGAACTTTATCCAGTCATTTCATTATTTGATTTAACCAAGTTTCACGCACTGATGAAACGATACGTCTACATTTATTGTCTTTTCGGAGATTAGATGATTTTAGAGAGATAGGTGGGAAAGGGAAAATGATTGGACATTAATAATTGGTAGCTTAATTGTGGGAAATTTTGGGAAATTAGATTGTGCAGAGTATTAAATTTTGAGAAATGATAAGGTTAGTCCCATTCGCGGTACTGACATATTTTAACTATCCGTCTTGGGCGTGTGTAGTGCACCAGCCCAAGATTGGTCAGATAAATCAGATGCCATTAGTATTATGGTTCCTTTGGATTTTTAGCTAGTGATAATTCAAGGCTAACTTAGGCGTACCTATACTAATATTTGGAAATTGATTATTGGTGGCATGAGTGTGTTTCATCAATTTATTTTTTGTGACGATCAGGTATGTTTATTCTTATTTGGAGTTTGATTGATTTTCGGGAGATAAATGGACTTGGAAATTTATGATTGGTAGCTTAATTTAGGCCAATTTAGTGAAATTCAATCTGGCGTAGGAATAAATTCTTGGCTACAACTTAATTCAGGATCAGCTCACGCACTCTTTAAAACTTTTTAGTTCTGTATTCTTTTGCTTGTTGCAGTATATGTTTGTTGTTTATGTATAAGATGATTTCGAGAAGAATGGGGGGAGTTTGAAATGTGATTGAAATTTGGTAATTCGAAGGTTTGTTTTGGCTAATTTAGAGCATTTGATGTACTGAATCGAATTTCAATTTTCATGTTTGTATTAGAAATGGCAAGAAAAAGAATGGAATTTTTTCTAGAAGATTCTTTTTCCAATATACCTCTGGCTTATACAGGTTACTGTCAAGAATTTCCATTGCTATAGGCTAGCTTTGAACAATTGAAAGTGGATCTGCATTTCCATGTTGTATTAAGAATGGCAAGAAAATGAGTAAAACTCTAGCAACTAAGTTGCTGTCCAGTGGATTATTGAATACTGGAGTCGTACTATCAAGATCTGATTCTCAACTTTTGTTTCTTGTTAAATTTTCCATTAAAATACCTTAGTTCTGCTAACTTTAGGTCTGAAATCAGCTCAATGTCCTTTTGAAAGATGTAAGTTGAACTTGGAGCCTTGTTTTCTATAAGTACAAATATTTTATATTAAAAAAATATTTTTGAGCTTTTATGTATCAAAATGGGAACCAATTCTTGCTGAAAACATGGTGTTGTTTTAATGTGGCAAATATTGCTAATTATATGACAAAGGTGAAATTTCTATGTTTGCTGTCAAGATCTGGTAAATTGTCAAGGTCTGGTAGAGATAATGCCTATGGCTATTGTTTTATTTTAGCCATAATGTAATTTAGGATTTGAGGTATGATATTGTAGATATGCCCTTTTATGACTGATGCGACAAACTGCTAGGTCCCTCCATTTGATGGTGTATTCTAATTGGTTGAGGTGTTGATTGTATGTGATTGCCAATGTATGGGAATTTCATCTCCTTTATCCTATCTAATGTTCACCTGGATATTTGAGTCACCATGCAAGTAAGTTGAGTTGACATTTGTTCAAATTGTAGGGCAGACGTTTGATAATAGCTATGGATCTAGTTTTTTGTATTTTTATGAAAGGACATTTCGGTTGTGCTGAAAGAATATAGCTTGAATCTGATCGAGAACACTTTAAATTTTACAAAGCAACTTGAACAAATGGACATCATAATATTTGTTATTTTCGATACTGTAGTTGAACCCTTTCAGAAGTCCTTAGAACTTGCTTAGATGATCGGGTATTGGTATGCCATTCACCATATCAATGATTTCGCATTCATGAAAGAAAAAGAGATGAGCATTGATATTTGTAACTATCTGCAAGACAATTTTTAGGTGTGATCTATTTGGCTTATGTGAAACCATGCCTGATCAGTTGTATATCAATGTCATTAACCATTTATATCTTTGAACTTAAAGCTATATGTATCTGTCATTTAAGAGAGCTGCGTGAAACGTGTGTATTTAGTGATTCCATATTATTGGTTTCACCATTGTGATTTATGAGAAAGAGAAGCTAGTTTAGGTTGAAAGCGTCTCTGTTTAGGATGGTAGTCTTTCGCTTATTGAAATACATAACAGTTTTTCTTTGGCTACAGTGTTTTTCTTTCATAGATCAACTTTGAGACCTTTTTCTCTTTGTTGGGTTATACAGCGAACTCATGACCACCTTGCGTGTCACTGTATGTTGTACTTTTCAGCACTTCCAGCTCTGGAACATCGCCAATTGAGGGAGTCGTTACGGAGAATGATCTAGAACACCTTTTATTTCTTCTCGATGGTAAGGGTGGAGAGATGATTTGGCAAAGTCTGATGGAACGTTCCACATCAAACATGTCATATCAGGCTTGGCGCCATGACCCTGAGGTTTTCTTCTGTCCTTGACCTTGACTTCAATCGGATTGTGGTCTTTTTGAAAAGTTATTTCATAGCATTCAGTTTGTTCCATATAATTAAATATCCTTCTTTTGTTGTGGACATCTTCTATTGGAGTTTCATGCTACTTAAGATGCTAGAATAGTGTGGCTCTTTTTGTTAAGCAGCAAGTCTTTTATTTGCTAGAGCTATTTGCTAAAGTGGGGATGAAATCTTGTAAATTGTATTTTCCTTGAAGCGTATTTGCACGTAAGTTGGGAGACGTTGACGTAGAAGAACTATCACAACCCTAATATTTGTGTTCGTCAGAATATCACAGCCTGCCTAACATGGGTCAACATTTATGTAGAATACAATCAAAATCCTAAATTTTTTTGGTTCATCTGTACTTGCTCCCACATATATCCAGTTGGTTTCTCTTTAAAGAAGAGACTGGTAATTCACATGATTGGACACGTAATGATGCTAGGGTCTGTCAAGGCTTATTCGGTTCGATACTTGGTAAACAGAGATTGAGGCTAAGTATTACTGTGAGATACTTCTTTCTTGCTGGAGGGAGAAAACTGAACAAACTTATATTTTCACCTTACGGTTGTATCTTAGATGGTTTGCTGGGACCCAAAATTGTAAATTACTCGATTTGGTGAGGTTATAGTCCGATCTTCAGATATATTTCTTGTTCGAAAATGTCAATTGGCACGCAAGCAATTATGGTACAACTAATTTATGCTATGTTATGACTTTCTTTCAGCTTTTGGATGCTTGAGAATTTTACTTGGATTACCAGAAACCTTTCTGAATTTATAGGAAGTTGTGTCTTCATTCCCGTCCCCAGTTAATAACTAAATTTGATTTATGCTACATTATGACTTTCTTTCAGAGTTTGGATACTTGAAAATTTTACTTAGATTAAGAGAAACCTTTCTGAATTTATGGGAACTTGGATTCTGATTCCCGTTGCCAGATTACAATTAAATCCTGATAAATACTGCTTCTCGGTTTTCAGACAGGGCCAGTAGTGTATCGCAGCAGAACTGTTTTCGAGGATGCAACTACCGAAATGGTTAGGGATTTCTTTTGGGATGACGAGTTTCGTCTTAAATGGGACCCTATGCTTTCGCACATGAAAACATTGGAAGAATATCCTCAAACAGGGACGATGATTGCTCACTGGATAAAAAAGGTATTTCTGGTTATGCACACTTTTATGAGAGAGTATTTTTCTTCTGTGCCGCTGCCTCTCACTGCGTGTGGTTTGACTTGTTTTGTTGCATTCTACAGTTTCCCTTTTTCTGCAGTGATCGAGAATACATCATCGGACGAAGAATATGGGAAGCTGGGAAGACGTTTTATTGTGTGACTAAGGTACGCATATACCCAAAAAATCATTCTACATCCTTACTGTTGCTGCAAGCCATTTTTAGCTTATATGCCTTGGATACGCCTACTATTCACATTTATGGAAAAGGATTTGACGATGGAACTTGTAATATTGCAGGGGGTGCCATATCCAGCTTTGCAAAAGCGTGACAAGCCGAGGCGGGTGGATCTTTATTTTTCAAGCTGGGTTATCAAGCCGGGTAAGCATTTCCAAACAATATTTTAGTCCTTGCTTCAAAGCAAGTAATAGATTATCCACTTGAATATTAACGCTGCCACTTACTATACATTCCATTAATCTTTTAGTTCTTGCTTCTTTTCCAATCAGCACATTTTGAGTTGTATGTGGACATTACGGTAGTTGTGTTTCAAAACTTGAACAATTCAACCGTTTGTTTAGGGTTATGTTTAGCGCAAGGAACTGCAATAGAAAAGAAACATGAGCATTAGTATTAGTCTTCTCTATGTATGCTTTCATTTATCTTTCTCCGACAAATTCCTGGGCCCAATGCCT
This sequence comes from Embelia ribes, assembly GCA_001753735.1. Taxonomy (NCBI): domain Eukaryota; kingdom Viridiplantae; phylum Streptophyta; class Magnoliopsida; order Ericales; family Primulaceae; genus Embelia; species Embelia ribes. The sequence continues at coordinate 7,138 of MKEJ01009741.1, forward strand.
ATTAGTTTTAGCACTTATGTTGGTCTTTTAAAATCTTGTTTGTGGTACATCTTTTTTTAACATCCACATACTTTTTCCAGTGCAATCACGCAAAGGAGATGGGCAGCTGCCAGCGTGTGAAGTGACTCTTGTTCACTACGAAGACATGGGAATACCAAAGGATGTAGCAAAATTAGGTGTCCGCCATGGGATGTGGGGCACCGTGAAGAAGCTGCATTCTGGTTTCCGAGCATATCAGCAAGCAAGGAGATTGGATGCTTCTCTCTCTAGATGCGCCCTCATGGCCAGAATCACTACAAAGATCTCTCCTGAAGTGAGAACCGATCACATGGGAACAGCTTCTTTCGAAGAAGATAAATGTCAAAACGTAGATATGCAGAGAGGCTTTGGCGATCGTTGTGGTATTGATTGGAAACTGTTGGTTTTAGGTGGTGCTGTGGCGGTGGTTTGTGGACTTCATACAGGAGTGATAGGTAAGGGCTTATTAATTGGTGCAGGGCGACGCCTTGCTCAGCGGTGAGGCACTCGGAGGTTGAGAGCTGTACTGATTAATGAGATACAATAACCTATGTTCCATATTGATAGTTTCATTTGTTGTTGTGCTATTAATACTTTTGTCTTTTGACGGTAAATTTAGCTGATCTAGTGTCATCATTTCGCCTTTTCTTTAAACTCAAAGAGGTTGGGATTTGATTTCATCTGCAAATTATTTGTTTAGGGCAAATCCGGGAACCTAGTACTCTATTATGTTTTCAACTATCCTGCGCCTAATTCTCTTGGCCTAAATAAATGGTATCCCTCTCCATGTTGTCATGTTCCTCAATGCAGTTTAGGAGGAGGGATGAGGTGTTTGTTAAATAATATAAAAAATAATAAGTTGTTTCTACTAACAACTCGAGCTTTTAGCAAAATAGGTAACTTCATATATTTCTAGATGAGAATGGTTATACTTTGGTATACCTTATGGCAATTTGCTGGACTGTTTATGCTACTTTTGGTATTGCTTTTTGGATTTTCTTTTTCTGTTTTATTTTTTTCAATGAAAAGCGGGACCGGTGTTTGGTAAAGAAAAGATTGATTCTTTTCAACATCCGCATCTGCTTTTTATGACATTTTAAGCACCACCTCGGGAGTTGCTTTCGCAAAGTGATACTGCCTTTTTTAGCACTACTTAAAAAAATTATTCTTATGCGTTTAGGCATGATCTGAAAACTGAATGCATGTCTATTGTGCTTTTTTACAATAAAATTTACCAGACACTAAACCATTTAAAATTACTATTTTTGTAAAATTTATTTACCAAGCATTAAGAGGACAATTACTTTTAGAATCAAATTTAATAAGTAAATTTTGGAAGGCACCAAAATTGCAAAACTAAGCCCTGCTCCTTTGCAAGCGGAGGCGTGAACCAGTCTGTCTGGGCTGGATGTGGTTAATCTTTGGTATCGCTCGAATGGACTTCTTAGATGCTGGTATTGTGATTGACTAAGTGCTACTAAACAAAGCCATGGTTGATTGTTTCTTTTACTAGTCTAGCTTTAAAATCAAACAAAGAATTAGGGCTCGAAACTCTCGATACAATTTTGGAACAATCTCATGCGTATCATTTAATTCATGTTATGGTTTTGATAGTCTGTTATGCCGCTATGGTGCTCTTGGGCTCGTGTTCACGAAGAATCTCTTTTTCAGTTTGCTAATGTACATTTCATACCGCTTTTAAATTTAAAATCTAGATTTGAACATTAAATTGGTAAGTTCCTTTTTTATCCCTCTTCATCTGTTGTGTGATTTCAGGATTTTGTTTGTTATTATTATGCTTTGTCAACAGAACTGTGCATTTTACATGTCATGTAGAGATTGCTTGAAGATGCGTTTTGAACTCATTCAGATAGATTACCCAAAAAATCATACAGAGCGCTTTTGTCATGCCATTGATATGAACTGCATGTATTAGATCGTTTGAAAGTGTAAGTACTATAAATTAATATTCCTCAATTGGAGGATAATATCTTACTAAATTTGTTTGTTTCCCCTTCTTTGTATGGTTTGTACTTGCTAAAATATTGGAGGAAATTAAAATTTAAGATCAATTCAAATTGGATCCGCCCAAACATTTGCAGGTTAGCTCACCTAAGTTTGTAACACGAAAATTTCACCCAAACTTTTGATTACTCGAGTATTTAGCAACCACTCGTTGAGTGAGACAAAGTTTTAAATCTAATTTATGAAGTGAATTGAATTGAAGAGTGAAGCACACAAATAAATCTTCAAGATTCATATCAGACTTGTCTTCATAAAAACTAATAGTATCTAAAATTTCTGCATAGAAACATGACAAGTTGATATGTTAAAGTTGTCAGTAAAATCAAAAAATAACATCCAAGAGATTCTATCCTAGTTTGTTCCAAATACAATCACCCATTCTTTGGCTAACTCATAAGTCATAATAAGCCTCCATCATACAAATCACACGGTCTACTTTTGCTGATTAATTTGTAAAGTGTTGAAAAAATGCGACAAAAATTATATTATATATAGGATAAATACAGTAGTTGCATCTTTGTTTGGAACGTGTAATGAAAGATTAAATTCTTGATTATTGGTGTTGATGATATCTATTGAGGTAGCAATACAAAGTTGCAAAGTTCAAACAAGCTACAAGCAACGAAAATTAAATTACTAAAAGTCACCTAAATCCACGACACCACCATTGCCTATCTTCAAGAATAAAGATACATGCTTTCATAAGGTACAAATAAACCATATAAACAATTTTTTTTTTTTCACTTTTAACGTGAATAAATTCATCTTGAAGTTATGAACTAATTCATCATTCACCTTGCAAATAGGTACATCATTAATAAATTTATGGATCAAGATTATATATATATAATATAAGAAAATCTAAGATGCACCTACTTATTAGTTGACAGGTAGGATATAAACCATTAATATTGCTATACAATTATCGAATGTATAATCTTTCTTATGTATAAATAGTCTATCTCCTTAGATGTACAATATATATATATATAATATTTTTTTACATGCTTGTATGTACAAAATCTCAATGTGAATGTTCCCTTAGAGCATTCACGAGTAGGGATGGCAATCCAGATCCTACCCTCTGGATACCCGCCAAAAAATACCCATGATGGGTAGGGTAAATATCCACTTTATGGGTATGGGTACGGGCATGGGTAATTACTTGCAAATCTGAGAGGGTATGGGGTGCGGGTACGGTACTCTAGTACCCACCCCGCCCCGCACCGCCCCGCATATTATATTAATACATATAATTATATTAATTTAAAATTAAAAACTAAAACCTTAAGTCAGTAAAGTCACTCAGACAGCTCTGTTCCCTTTTCTTCCCATCTTCCTTGTTCATCTCCAACCACCATTACTTTCCTCCTCCATCGCTGATAAAAAACTCCGCCCACCATCACCTTTTTGCTTCATCTCCATTCAGCGCGTGATCTCTTCTCCCTACTAACGTTCAACCTCCAGCGGCGGCATTGGATGGTGGAAAACAAATGGGATCAAGTTTCTAACATTGCAAAAAATTGCTAAGGATATTTTAGCCATCCCAATTTTTTCTGTTACTTCTGAAACTGGCTTTAGAACAGGAGGTAGATTATTGAGTCATCATCGTTTTAGGTTTCATGAGAATACTTTGGAGGCGCTTATGTGTGCATAAAGCTGGATAAATACATGAAAATGAAGGTAATAAATGTTTCATTAATCTATTTGTTCAATTAAATTTGTGTTTAGTCTAACCATTAATTTTATTTTTTGTTCTAGTTTATATTGGTATAATTGAACCAAAGCAATATTTACACATGAAAGACAAACATTTGCACTCTTTTCAATACTTTGATTCAGATGATGAGGTAAGATAATTTAACAATTTGTTATTAATTATGGCTTTACAAGTTTATAATGTATAACTAATATAATATACCTTTTTTATTTTTTACAGATTTTGGAGAATATCGGCAATATCGGCTCAAGAATTACAACTTGATGAATTTATTGTTTTCGATACTTATTGTTATTTATTTGTTTTGGATGTTTTACATGTTTTTATTTAGTATAATACTCTGGTTTGTAATGTTTCATGAATACATTTGAAAATCTTTGGATGGTTTTTAAATTTTTTTGTTATTTATTTCTTTTTCTTTGTTAAAGTGCGGGGTAATGGATGTGGGTGTGGGTACTTAGGTACCCAGAGGTTATGGATACTTAGGTATCCAAAGGGTATGGGTAAGGGTACTGAAGTTACTAACCACGAGGGTCTGGGTCCGGGTACGAGTATTTATTTCAAATGCGGGTACGGGGATAGGTATTATAGTACCCTATCCAAACCCTACCTATTGCCATCCCTATAAGAGGCTACATATCATGATTGCTATGCAATCATTGCAAAGTATTCAGAATTATTAGATTAAAAAAAGGTCCAAATTACTTTTTTAATTTATTTATTGGATTGTTATTTTATCGATATATTGTGGCAATTTTGGAATCTCCCTAAGAGCATTCACATTAGTTTTGTTAAAAATATTGGTTATTTTAATTAAAAAACACAACCTTTTCTATTTCACATATTCATTATTAGCCAATCTCATCCATCAAATTGCTTATTTTATCTAATCTTAATTAATTATATATATTTTTTATCTAATATTTTTATTATTAATATATATATTTAAAATTAACACTAAGAATCAAAAGTATTTTTTTAATAATTTGTTATATAAAATTATTAAATATATATATCAATGTGATCTATTTCTAAAGTGTATTTTGTAAACTTTAATACAGTACATAACATAGAAAAATATGTTAAACGAATTTAAAGTTATAATTTTTCAAATAAAAAGGGAATAAGAGACAAAATAAAGAGCAAAAAAAAGATGAGAGAATAAATGTGAGAAGAAGAGAGAAAAGAGTAAGAGGATAAAGAAATCATTTTACCAATGCTACAGCCAATAGGTATATTTAGCCAAGTACTGTAGCAATGGTCAAAATCGCCATTTTTTTTGGTCAATCTGATGTATGAGTATTTTTAATGTTTTTTGTATTTTTATTGGCTAAAATAGCTAGAAATTGACTTTAAGTTAATCTGATGCGAATGCTCTAATAAACATTTTTTTTCTCAATGAACACATCAGTCCTCACAATGCTCGCCTATCAAATACAATATTATCTCTAACCACATTGCTAGCAAAATTGAGTTACCTTATTAGTGCAAAAGATTGATCCCTATCCGTGTAGGATGGCCTCCTTGTCCTCCCGGTTTTATCAAGTTTAATATGGATAGAGCAACCTCATCAAATTTAAATTAGCACGAGCTAGTGGCGTTATAAGAAATCACGAAGGAGATTTTCTTTTTGGGTTTATGCACAACATAGGAGCTAGCTGTCTGACTACGACAAAATTTCAAGCATTATGATGTGGTCTTAGTAGTGTAAGAATCTTGAATACAATCACATTTTAATTGATACAAATTCTATCAATTTGTTAAATTTAATGTCCAATACTCAATTACATCAGTAGCCTGATTCAAATATTGAATTTTTTATTATTATACATCATGCATATAGAAAAACTAACATAGTTGTAACAACTTTAGAATCCAAATATATTGTCTATTATAGTCATCCTAAATTTTTGATTGATGTAAAGATAAATCCAAAGTTAAGATTAGTTGGGGTATAATTTTTTTTATAAATTATGAATGATTTTTTTTGCTTACACTCTGTTTGTTTCGATGGAAAAATATGAAAAAGAAAATGTTTTGCGGAAAAATTAAATTTTCGGATAATTGTTTTGCTGAAAATCAATTTTTTGGGATTTTTTTATTTCAAATCTTGATAGATATGGAGGAAAATAATTTCCGCTCAAAATGATGAAAATCATTTTTGAAAATCACTTAATTTTTCCATCCTTTCATCATTTCATCTTATCTCTTATTAAAATATACACAAATTATCTTTGAATTAACTTATTATAAAAGTAATTTTAATTATTTTTCAAAAAAAAAATTAATTAGATTACCAAACAACTATGTTTTCTTAAAAATCTTTTTAAACAGAGCGTTAAGGAAAAAAATAAAAAATAAAAAAATAGCCCGGGAGAGGGAGAGAATATCATCGGGAACGCCGATCTCAGCGGCGGCGAGAGAGAGAGAGAGAGAGAGAGAGAGAGAGAGAGCGTATGGGGACTATGCAGACTTTCCGCAAAGCGTACGGAGCTCTCAAGGACCAGACCAAAGTCGGCCTCGCCCACGTCAACTCCGATTTCAAGGTCCATCTTCTACTCTCTCATTCTCGTTCTATATATACAGAATCATTTTCTATTGATGTTTTGTGTATCTATAATTAGGATTTTGTATTTGCTGTATCTATAATTAGGATGTTGATGTGGCGATTGTCAAGGCCACCAACCACGTCGAGTGCCCGCCCAAGGAGAGACACCTCAGGAGTGAGTTTTTCTCTACTGGGTTTATTTGATTTTTAACTTTTAAGGGTTTTCTAATTTGGGGTTCTCGTTTCCAACGATCTCTCTAGTTTAATTTCTAAATGAGACGGGGAAGCCATTTCTCGTGCAGAAATCAATATTCTATAAATCGTTCCTATTTATAAGAGCGTTCGCACCAGCCTTGCGCATTTAATTTCTTAATCTCACTTTCCAAAATGTCATTCTCTTTGTAGAAATCACTATTACAGAAACTGTGCACTCCAGTTTTTCGATAATTTTTTTTGAGAATTATTCAATTAATTATATATTACATAATAAAATGTAAGAAAATATTTTCCTTAATCTTAATTAGTATTTTATTATTTTGGTAGAAAAAAATTTAATCTTTTAATTGAAATATTGTGAGTAGTAGATTTCTTCACTGAGAAATCTACTGTAACTTTTCTCAAGATTTCCAGAAACTAATCAAAATAGAAACATGGCACATTTTTCATCCAAGATTTCTCATTTGAGAAATCAAATGGGATAAATATAACATTTAGAAAGTCTATTGTGAGTGCTCTAAGATTGCTTAGAATTATAGGAGTAATCGTCGATCATATAAGTAATAAAACATGTATGATTATGTTTTCCCCTAATCTTATTTGGTATTTCATAGTTTTGGTAGAAAAAAACTATTTTTAATGAAGAAATTGTGGATGGTATATGTCCCCACTATCTATTAAAGTAACACTCATGAAATTTTCTAGAAAATATTATTGTGAAACATTAAAATTTCTCATTTTATGAATTGAATGAGAACAAAATGAGGATATAAGAGCATTCACGCTAGTCTTTCTTATTTAATTTAATTTCTAAATTTGGCTTTTGATAAAGCCATTTCTTTAATCAAATATTTTAGAAATGATCCACACTAGACTTTTTATGCAATTCTTTAAATTATTTTAATAATTATATATACATTATATAAAATGTGGAAATATATTGTCACCTCATTTTACCTAAGATTTTAGAATTTTGGTAGAAAAATTTATTTTGTCAATGGAGATTGTGGATGGTAGATTTCCCCACTCAGAAATCTACTGTTGTATTTCTATTAAGATTGCTAGAAAGTCTGAGAAACATGGGGAACATTTCAGGTTCAAAATTCCTCATTTGAGAAATAAAATGAGAGAAATGTGAGATATATAAAACACTAAGTCTGAATACTCTGGAATGTCTTTTTTTGTTGCATTGTCACCTTTAAAATCTGGTTATTTGTTTGTTTCCTTTTCTTTCTTTGTGAAATTTTGAGAAGTTTCACTGCCACATTAGCGGTCCGACGCTTTTGAGTATCTTCTTAGTTTTGGGTTTCAGGGGTTATTTTTTACTTATGTGAATGTTTTTTGCGTGGAATTTTCAGAGATTTTTGCTGCCACATCGGGGGTGCGGCCACGGGCTGATGTCGCGTACTGCATTCACTCACTCGCTAGGCGGTTGGCGAAGACTCGTAATTGGACGGTGCATATTCCCATACTTTCAAATAGAATTAGTTCTATATTCTGTTTGTGGGAATTCGGATTTTTTTGCTTATTGTCTATATGCTTGAATATGAATTATGCTTCTTTTGTCTCATATATCCATGTATGAGAAGCTTCTCCCTTTTCTTTTTTTTCGTTTTTTGAAGTTCACAATGATTATTGACTGTTATACACGCTAGCTCTTTGTAGTGCTGAGCAGATTTTCCTGCTTCAGCATGTATCATATGCTGAAATTGGAATGGCTGGATTTTTTATTGTGTTAGTTTTTGTTAAACTGAGATATCGAGCACTGTCAGGTGGAATGAACTCAATATTTTGGTCGTATATGCAAGTAACAAAATTATGGTTGTACAAATGGTGTGTCTAACCTGCACATTTTGAAGGCCGACTTGTAGTAAACATTTTCTATTTGAGTGAGTATGCTGAAGTTCTTATGCCATTGTCATGCTGAACTATGTGTAGATCTTTATGATGTGGAGATGATGGGGTATCCACACACAAGTTCACAACAGAGATGCTATTTAGCAGCAAACATGCGTAAGAGACTGCATTTATAATTGGCCTTTAGTGTGTCTCAATCCCATTTCTTTGCTAAAAAACCTGTGCTTCTCAGTATGATGCCTATGTATTTAGTGGTATCCAATTTCTTGACATCCCAGTTGAGAATGTCCGTTGAGAGATTATGGGCATTTAATGATGACAAGGCTGTGAGATGTAGGATGGTCAACATTTCCTGTTTCTCTAAGATGTATCCACTAGCATTTTGGAATAGGTTTCTCTGCAACACATTGAAATTGACTTTCATTCGTGGAAGGTATTACTTCATTGTGTTGGTGATTGGGGCAGTTTAAGAGGAAAAGAGCAATATTTCCACAATGGTTGAATGCCATTGCATGACTTCATTTCTAGCCATTTTGGGCATAAAATCCAACACGGATTCGAATTCAATAAACAAATGGTAAAGAAGAAACATTTCTTTCTAGTGGAAGCTAAGAGGCCACGGATATATAATTTTGTATTTATGAACATGTGTTAGTTTGTCAGTGAAATTCATTATTTGAGATTCTTTCCCAGTTCAATGGGAGCCAACAAGGCTGGATGCTGTGATAAGGGAAATGAAAATTCCCTTTTCAAGTTGAATTAGTTTTGTTATGGAAGGTTTATAAATCATTTAGGACCACACAACATATTGGTTTTACCGTACAAAGTATAAGGAAACAGCTTAAAATAAACCATATGGTGAGCTTAATGTTTCTTCTCCCACATAACATTCAATAATTGTAGAGATCTATTAGAGTAGTAACCTATGAAGCATGGACTCACCAAATTGGGTGCCGTATAGGAATTGGATTCTCCGAACACAGATTTGGTGTGGAGATGGCGGAACGCATACCATAATGTAAATTAATCATTTTAATTTTGGACTCACTGGGGACTTGCTGGGAGATGGCGGAGGTCAATTGTTTTTTTGATCTTTTGGGTACCAACTTGTAAAACTTGAAAGAAGAGGGATATACTGATGTTGAACTCAAAACAACTTAAAGAAAGGCTCAACTCTTATTAGTTTTGTGTACTAGATTATAATATGATGAAGTTGCTCCCTTGCTATTTTGTGAAAAACTCAAAAACTCAATTTATAACTTTATGTATCCTTTTGTTCACTGATAGTACTCATATCTTACATATTCTTGTTGATTTCTACTAATTTATAACTTATAAAAATTATTCTGAAAAATAAAAAAGTGCCGGATACCAGCTGCATTCGCATCTGGCACTTTCTAAAAGTTGCCAAATCTGTGCCCGCATATTTATCTGAGTCAGCATCCGCATCTGAGCTGTGTTTCTTTGGAATTAAGAAACTTTTTATTTGACTAGAATATCCCATTTTAGTTTTTAGGAAAGCATCTTACTTTCATTTTGTGGATTATACTTCGTCGGCTTTGATTTCCATTTCAAATGGAAAGGTTGGTTTGATGCATAGAAACATTCAAAGAATGAACTATACACTAATGGTTGATATTTGTCACAGTGCTGTCAGCCTGTGTTATATTCTATGCTGACTAGGAAAAAAAAAGAAGTCAATTTCCTATAAACTATTGGGAAATTTGTTGTGGATTTGGAAATAGATATTTCATATTTTTCAAAGATGATGTTCTAGAAACAGATACTCTTCCTGAATTTATCCCCCGAAGTAAACATTAGTCTTTCTGGATTTAATATTCATTTGGAAACTTTTTAAACCCATCTTAATTACTTTCGTGGTTCATGTTTCACTGATTTGCTTTTAGAATATTTTTGTTCTAGTGATGATAGATTCTCATACCCAGTAGTCTAGTTAATTCTCCTGTGTGCACAGTTTTTTTTATTGGTAATTGTTATCCTTTCTTGGTGAACAGGTGGCATTGAAAACGTTGATAGTTATTCATAGGGCTCTTAGAGAAGGAGATCCTACATTTAGAGAAGAACTTTTGAATTTTCATCAAAGAGGGCACATTCTCCAGTTGTCCTACTTTAAAGATGATTCGAGCCCCATTGGTGAATCTTAACACTATACTTCATTAAAATCATTACAGATTGCAGCCTTTGCTTTTCTTTGTTTCTTTTTTGTTTGCTTCTGTTTTGATATTGCTTTCTTTGTTCCTTTTTTTTTTTGTTTTTACTGGTTTTGAAGTTATGTTGATAAGAAACTTGTGTGCTAATACAATTCTCTTCGGTAAAAAGTTCTTTTGTTCTACCTATAGCTTGGGATTGCTCTGGGTGGGTACGCACATATTCACTTTTCTTGGAGGAGCGGCTTGAATGTTTTAGAATCTTGAAATATGATATTGAAGCTGAGCGACTCCCTAGACCTGGCCAAGTTCAGGAGAAGGTATGTTGTATATAAATCATCATTTTATCCATTTTCTAGGTTGGAAGTAGCTTTAAAGGATTTTCGGAATGTGGCAGAAAGTTTAGAGTCAGATTATATTCTTGAAATTGTGACTAACTACTCCCTTCATTTGCTCTGAATTGGCAAATCAAGTTAAATAATTACTTTGAACTCTTTTCATTTCTTCCACGTCTTGTTTAATTTATCTCAAAAAAGAGTATTCACATGTAAAATATGCTGTCAACAAGTAGAAAAACAGTTGTGATTAGCTGGTAGCACGATAGAGAGAGTGAGAGGGCATATGTATCAGAAATGAGAGCAGGCAAGGTAAGAGAAGAAATACAAACTTGATTATTAGATATGTGAGCCACAAGTCTATTTCTAATCTCTTATTTTACAAGTCATCTTTGCTGTTCTTTTGTTATGTGCTATGAGGCAGTCAATATCTACCTTGTTCCCTGAGAAAACCTTGAGGCTATTTTCTAGTATGACATAGTTAACGACAGTGTGGAGCTTGACTTCTCCTGAGTAGAGAAGTCATGATGAAAAGAAAAGCTTTGGGTCTTACCC
>MKEJ01009750.1:7500-11926 GCA_001753735.1 Embelia ribes
TATGAGTGGATTATTTGTCAATCATTCATTGAATGATAAATCACTACAAGTGATGGAGATAGCCGATTTAAATAACGGAAAATCCAATATTTAAAAATTGTATCTAGAATAACTGGAAAGGTAGAAACAAGACCAGATATAATTTGATCGTTATGAACAAATCCAAAATCTTTGTAGAAAGAACCAATCATTAGTTCCCACCCATGGGGGGAATGGAATCCGATACATAAATCAGTTAATAAAAGAATAGAAAAAGCTTTTATTGTATCGCTTAAGTTATATAAGAATTCTTGAACCCAAGAGTTAAGAATAACAAGTTCTTCATTACCCAGAATAGAATAACCCCTTAGAATAATGAAACAGATTATATTTGTCGAGAAGTGCAAAATCGTATGGATAGAATCCTCATTGTATATCTTGATTAATCGGATCGTTTCTTTGTGCATTCCTATACGAAGCTTTTGTAGATGTGTCTCCGAGTATTCTTTGATCATTTCATCCAAGAGGACTAGTTCCTCTAATTCTATGAATTTTTCTAGAATATTCTTTTCTTGAATATCATTCAAAAAAGTTTCGGATTCTTTAGTATTCCACCAATTAATAACCCAAGATTCCAGACTTTTATTAGAAATCCACCAGGGCAAAAATACTACAGATGCAAGATGTATAAGAGGAGTTAATGCTTTCTTTTTTGCCATTTAAATTTGTGAATTGTGAATGAACTCACCTCATCATTCGACGACTCTATGCCATCTAATATTTCTATGAAGCATAAGTTTGATTACAAGGTGTCGAATCTAGGAGTATATTCACTGTTTTTTTTGATTCCGGGGTTAGTCCTTGAATTTAGGAAAAATACAGAAATAGAATAAAAATCCAATTCGAATTCGAATAAAGCAATAAAAAAAAAAAAGAAATAATAAAAAACCTTATTTCCAGATATCTCAATTGGTCAAATTCGAAACAAGTACCGCTTTTCGATGAATGCCCGAACGAATAACTTAAACTTATATTATACCAATTTTGAAACGAAACCCCCTTCTATCAATCAAACTATCCCTCAAAAATTGGAACTGACTATCCATAAAAAAGAATAATTGAGGTAATTTTCTGAAGAATATTGTGATGATCAAAAAGGAGTGGCAAAACACGACAGAAAAAAGAAAGTGGATAAGTATTATTATAAGCGATCCAATCCAACTGTTTGGTAATTAAGTAACACAAAAGAAAAGAATAAAAAGAAGGGTCAAATAAAAAATTGACAAGATATGTATGATCCATCTGGATCCAAAGCATCAATTCCAACTTCAACAAAGATTGGGCTTAAAATAAAAAGCGAAACTGCTTTATTTCAAAATCATTTAATATATAATATAGGATGAATCCATTATTTCGATCCGTTACTTGTTTTGTTGCTGAATTGAGTGAATTTCCATATACATAAAACAGAAAAGACTCCCAAAAGAATTTCGTTTTAGGGTTGTTACATCTGCGTCTGCTTTGGCTCAAATCAGCGTTCTGAAGAAACTTCAGTGAAGTTATGTTAGAGAAAAAAGAGGATTTTTTACTTTTTCTCTCCTGCTGATAAAGCATTCATTCTTCTTTAGTTCATTTCTCAAAAAACTTCAATTGGTACACGCAAGAAATAGGCCAATTCGGCGGCTTTTTGTTCAATTTCTCGTGGCGTAAAATTATCATCAGTGCGTGTCAAGGGAATGGCCCCCTGTCCTAGGATTTCCATATAAAGAACACGACGAGCATAAATACCCTCTTTAACTTCTATTCGGACAGACTGAATGTCGTTTATCAGAAATCGCAGGAAGACGCGACGATTTTTTCCAGGGAATCCCCAACGAAAAAGACACACTATTCCTTCTTTTCTATCGAATCGATCATAACCACTACCTACATTCCACGAAATTGTACACCATAAATAGGCGCTAATAAAAAGACCCGCGGCCCCATAAAAAGACATTACGAGCCCTTGTGGAAAAAAAATGATTTGTTGAGACGGAAATAAAGATATCAAATTTTTACCAAGATAACTGGAAGTTCCAACCGATAAGAAGCCTAATGAACCTAAAAAAAGGATAATGGCCCAGCAAAAATTACTTATTTTTCGAGACCCCCTTATAAATTCTATCCATATATGTTCTGATTGCCAACTCATACTTGATCTGATTTCATTTTATTGGAATTGAGAGCATAGCCCAATGAATTTAATTTTACTGTTTTTGTTTCCGAAATAACTCTCATCAACTAGCACTATTTTGATGTGAACCTTTAGGAATAGTTCATAAAATTGGTTAGATGGAAAAACCCTCTTCACTTCATGACCCTACTAAGGATATCGACATACATATTAATATACGGCCTTTCCATTTTAGACATCCGCCAATCCTGATTCTAGTTGAAAATAGCTAGAATTTATTTACCCATGTAGCATTTTCTGTATGTATAAAAGCTCTTTCATTTATGTATGTTCGATTTTTGTTCAGCAGAAACCCCATGTTATACCATATTCCAATAAATAGAGAGTTTTGTTATCTAAGTTCAAAAAAAAAATGAGATTTAGTGCTATCAGATCTAAACAATCTTGTTTTTTTGAACATAAAGAAATAAAGAAGCCATTGCCATTGCCGGAAATACTAGGCCTACTAAAGGCACAAAAATAGAGGGAAAGTTGAAAGTTATCATAGAATGAATACCTCGATTTACTATTTGTACCTAATATTATTATATTGTTTCTATTCTTATAAATATATCTTGTAAGAATTCTAATTAATAATTTTCAATTAAGAATTCTAGAATTTAGAATTCTTATTAATTCGATTCTAATTAGTATATTGTAATTATGAGATTTTCATTTTAATTAATTTTAATTAATATAGATCAAAGTATATATCTAAGTGAGTATATATAATAAGTGCAAGGAATGTAGAACTAACTAAATGGACTTATTCATCTTTCGACATGAAAGATATGTATGATAATTTAGTTTCTTATTCTTCCTCTATTCTTATTCGTTTGTTCTTGTTTTCTAATTTAATATTTAATAAAGAAAAGGTTTTTTTAAAAATTAACGAAAGATTTCTAGGCTTCTTAGTCAAAATGAGAGATATAGAAAAATACACAATTATATATTTTCTATATTTGAATTTATTCGATAATACATACGTAAGAAGGGAAGATGAACTTCGCCTAATTTCACAAAAGCAAGAATTCATTCTTTTATAGACTGATTCGTAATCATGAATATTTAGTAATCAGAAATATTAGTAAAAAAAAAAAGAAAAATTATATGCAACTTGTGATTCTTTCTACAATTAGATCTTATAGATCTTAAGTCACTAAAGAAAACCCCGTTCTTCTTATTTTTACTTTGATTCCGATAAACTAACTACGTGTTTACTACAAAAAACTAATTAAACTTAATACTCTTTGAATTTTGATTCAAAGGAAAGAAAGCGTGGAGTTGAAATAACTCACTCAGAACGCTTTTTAAAGGATTACGTGGTACGATTAGATCGAATAAGCCTTTCTGAAATAAATATTCGGCCGCTTGTGACCCTTCGGGTACTGTTTTATTCAATGTTTGTTCAATTACTCTTTTACCCGCAAATGCAATGTAGGCATTGGGTTCGGCAATAATGATATCCCCCAACATACCAAAACTAGCTGTCACCCCACCCGTAGTCGGAGATGTAAGAATTGGTACATAAAATAGTTTTTTATTTGATTGATAATCGTATAAAGCAGAAGATATTTTAGCCATTTGCATCAAGCTCAAACTTCCTTCTTGCATACGTGCACCCCCAGAAGCACACACTAGAATAAGAGGTAGAAATTTTTTGGTAGCATACTCGATCAAACGGGTAATTTTCTCCCCGACTACAGATCCCATACTACCCCCCATAAACTGAAAATCCATAACCCCAATTGCTACGGGAATACCGTTTAATTGGCCTATGCCTGTTTGAACAGCCTCGGTTAACCCTGTCTTTCTTTGATAAGAATCAATACGATCTTTATATGGCTCCCCCTCCGAATGAAATTCAATAGGATCCAGAGAGACCATGTCTTCATCCATAGGATCCCAAGTGCCTGGATCAATCAAAAGTTCTATTCTATCTGAACTACTCATTTTCAAATAATATCCGCATTGTTCACAAATATTCATTTTTGACTTCAAAATTTTCTTATAATTTAATCCATAACACTTTTCGCATTGAACCCACAAATGCCTGTATTTTTGAGTTACACCGAGATTATTATAACTTTCTCTTAGAGTTAAATTACCTGCATTCCTTATACTTGAACTCTCGCTTTCACTACTATTTCTACTTTCACCATAAATGGAACGAAAAGGGTAACTGTCACTATAATTGTCACTACTACTTACAATAATCACATTAATAGTTACATT
>MKEJ01009751.1:0-11004 GCA_001753735.1 Embelia ribes
TTCGAAACACTATCCCAAGTTGCGACCAATTTGTATCCCGATTTTACGTTATACTCACCCGACTGAGAGTAGAACCATATTCTTCCGTCTTCCCCTTGGTTTCTACTAATGGAAATTCTTTTGATTAGACTAGCTTCTTCCTCCCTAGAATATTTCATATATTTTTTGCTCACCCCATTGTTTGTCTAGACCTAAAAGTTTACTCACTGTACTTTCATTACTAATCTGGCTAACAGGAGAGTAAATTTTAAGTTTAATTGGCTTGGCTTCTCACCTATCCTTCCATATTTTAACAGATTTTCCATTCCCTATATGCTAAATTAGACCCTTTTCTAGTAAAGAAATGAAAACCCAAATACTTAACCAAGTGAATGATGGATTAACCCCCAAGTTCACCTCCAAATTACTATGTCCAGGATAGTATTGGGCCTTCAAAAGTTTTTCTGTAATAGATTCTGATCATGTATATAATCTCCAAACTTGCTTTGCTAACATGGCTTGATTGAACAACTCGAGGTCTTTAAATCAATTGCACCTTCTCTTTTAGTTTTACATAACTTTGTCCAACCTATCCAGTGATTTTTTTCCCCATCATTTCTATCCCCCACCAATATCTCCCAGCAACATATTAATACGATGACATAAGCTTGGATGGAGTTTAAATACAGACAAGAAATAAGTGGGGATAGCCAAAGCTACTGACTTGATCAACAATTCTCTACCTGCTATTGAAAGATATTTTTCCTTCCAATCTTGGACTCTTTTCCATATTTTCTCTCTCTCTCTCTCTCTCTCTCTTTTTTTTTTTTTTTTTTTTTTTCCATTTTTTGTTTTTAATTTTTTGAAGGAAGCCTGGACTCAAAACCTCCGGCTAAAGAGCGTGGAGGTTCGAGTCCTCGGTCTATTTCCGACATTATATCATAGTAACATTTATCAGAGACAATGTATCGAATAAAAAAGCAGTTTTTGTAATTGGCACATTTGAGATTTCCCAATATCATGCTAAGAATAGCTAGCATTTCCAGAAGAAAGATGCCATCTGGTGGAAAGGCTGGAAAGAAAATGTAGTTACAGGGGAGGGCAATCAAAAAATAGATGTTAATTAAATGGGGAAACTTATTTTTTGAAGGCTATTTGATAACTTTTCAGTCCCAGGAGCTCTGGTTTATAAAAATTAGAAGACCTTGACCTCAATAGGTGTTGTTCAATAGTAAAATATATAAATTTAAAAATCCAAATGAAACTCAACATCAAAGATCCAATTTCATCTCAATTTCTTTTCTCCCCTTCTTTTCTGGAGCTGCTTGCTTCACCAATTTGATAACCTTTCTGTTATTGACCTCTCCTTCCCCTGGACCGCAAAAAGAGAAAGTCTTTATCTTATGTTTGATGAGTTCCACAAAGAGGTTTTGATGTTCTACCTCATTGGCCTTTTATTAGCTCTAACCCCATTGCCCTTAACTCCTTATCTAACTGAAAATTTAAAGAAAAGCGTTAGCATAGTTAGCTTTTTAGGATTTCTTTTTCTAACCATTGATTATTACCAAAAATATATTCACATTGAGTGAAGAGCCTATAGTGTGATGTTTTTGCTTATGCATAAGTTATCCTTGCCTTTTTGAAACTTAGCAAATGGTCGATTTTGTGTGTGATTTTGCTGGAGAGAACTATGGTGCTGATCTTAGTTTGCACGCTGATAAGTTCTGTAGACCAGGTATTGGAAAGAACATGAACGCTCTTACTCAAGTTAGTGAATGGTATTGTGTAATATAGATGAGAGGGGAAGATATGATACAAAGTTTCCTATCTAGTTTTCACGTTATAATTGAGGTTGTGCAATTTAGTGCATGTAGCGGTAAGCGAATAAAAGCAGTCATGGTTATGACATTGAGAACCCCCATTTCATCTATAAGTTTAAACTTTATATTTAGGCCTTATTTGATGAAGGCTTTGTAAACCCTGGCTTTTAGTTTTTTTTGTTTTTCAGCCTGGTCCCATTTGGATTGCAAGCTTTAAACTTGGCTTGTAACTTTTCGAGAGCTTTTTTTGCTTAAAGCCACTGTAGCGGAGCTAGTGTGCCTTTTAAGTGAATATTTGGTAATTACAGTTGTACTCTTCAAACAGAAGAAACATTATCAGTT
Source organism: Embelia ribes (assembly GCA_001753735.1). Taxonomy (NCBI): domain Eukaryota; kingdom Viridiplantae; phylum Streptophyta; class Magnoliopsida; order Ericales; family Primulaceae; genus Embelia; species Embelia ribes. The sequence continues at coordinate 2,142 of MKEJ01009751.1, forward strand.
TATGTATCCCTCACTAAAAATGTAGGTCTGGTGAATTGAACATGTGCTACTACTCTAGTGTTAGCCAATTCCTCCCCCAACTCCAATTTCATCATTTGTTTTTAATTCAAAGCACTTGAATGGATCTAACTGGCTAACTGGTCTCCTTTAATAAGCTTCTGCTGGACAATTTTAGAGGAAGTGGGTCTTCTTTGATAGACTTATGGTACACAATGTTAGAGGAGGTGATGTAGACGGCGATTGATGAGTACAGTGACGATATTATTGATTTAAGTTTATTTTTCCTGTGATGGTTTGATTAATTAAACTATTTAGAATCAATGGAGTTAATTTCGGGTGAATTTATATTTAATTTATTGAGGTGGTTAGATTAATTAGTTTAATCATGGTTGATTAGGTAGTTTTACTCAGATTGTAAAAAAGCTATCAATTTCTTCCAACTTGGTGTTTGCTAAGTCAACTTATTTGATAATTATCCAACTAATTTGACAATCAACCAAATGACCCAACACAACGTAAAAGCACTTCGCTTTTTTTTTTAAAAGATTTATCTTAAAAGCGGCTATCAGACGAGCCCTTAATCGTAACGTGCACCCTCACTTGTGCTACTCGAGGGCCATACAAATGCATGTATGCTGGAAGACTTGAACATTAAATGTTGTTATGATATATATGCACGGTTGTCAAATAGTACAGTACGTACTGTGTACCGTACGAAATGTACTGTTTCGGAGCATTTCCGTGTGTATTGGTGCAGTGTTTCGTTTGGAATAGTAAATCGTACAATACAACTGTGAATTATCTAGTATCGTACAAAATGAGGTGATTCATATTTTGTACGATATATATTCAAAAGTATAGAACAGTAACTGGAAAGAGAGGGAAAATATAAGTAGAGAGAGAAAGACCTAATCTGTTTTATGGCGATGAATTGACACCCCAAACCCAAAAAATGTTTCTAATCAGTTGCAAAATATTTTTGAGAGGTTTGATTTAGGCATTTAATATCCAAAATTAACTTTAAATCTAATATAAATGTCGATCCATATAGAGAGAGTTTTTCTATCTCTACCATTATTTATTTGTATGGATAGGGACACGTGTCTGCCTCCACACCATAAGTATTTAATATATTTTAATATTTAACTTTAGTGGGTACCTGATATGAGTGGGTAACTTGGAATAAATATGGTCATTTTATAGACATATACAAGTATATAATATAAAATAGTTAGACTCCCAATGTACCCAAAAAAAAAAAAAAATAGCTAGTTTAATAAATCGTTATTATTTATAATATTTATTGAAATTTTTTATTAATATTATTTATAAAACTTTGTTTTTTAAATATATATATATATATATATATATATATATTATGTATTATTAAAATGATATATATATTATATGTACATAATAAGTATATGTGGAGTGGGTGGTTTGATTAATCATTTATTTAAGACAAAAAGTGGTTTCCATTGATTTTCAATGTTTTTTGGATATTAAAATTGCAGAGAATATAAACAATTATATATTTTAAATTGAAATGATGCATAAAAAGTAACACTAATGCATAATTAGAGCCTACATATGACTGTTGTACTCTTATATTTTCATTTTTTATGCTATATATTATGTCTCTATTTAAATATATCTTTTAATAATTTAATATCGCTATGTTAAAGAAACCTTAGGATAAACAGTACTAAACGAGACAAAACACAAAAATATGAAAAATAATACGTGACCGAAACAAGGTTTGAAAAATTACCTCATATTGTACTCTAATTTCTAAAAATAAAATCACTCAAAAGGAGAAGCTTCTTGCTATTACATTATGTATCTCCAAGTGATATTTTAATTTTTATAACATAATATGATTGTGTTAAAAAATCATACGATACATGATACGATACCAAAAAATGTAAAAAACGATGCCGGACCAAAACACGATTTGACGACCTTGGTAGTGATTAATTACTTTGTTCTGCAGGTCTCTCTTTATCAAGTAGTTTATCAAGAATTTCGGATGATGAAAAGATGCATTGTCTTCCTAATGGGACTTCTGAAATCCCTTTGTTGCGAGGCCATAAAGGTTTTCTGTAATTTTCCTCTTTTGTCTTTTCCTGGAATTATCTGTTCTTGTTAATACTTGGTTTCGTCCGTAATTGAATAGCTTTTTAAAATTTTTTTAATGGTCACTGGGAAACTATTTGTACTAGTTTGTAGGAATAACTTAATGCTAATTCTGAACACTATTAATAAATCAGCTAATTAATTTCTCCCTCAATCTGCAGCTCAAAGTGATAGTGATGAGGTTATATTGATAAGTTCTTCTAGGACAGAGTGCATATCTTCTCAGAAGAGCTTCAGTTTATCCCAGAATAGCCGATGGTTGTCTATTGGTTCTGCCAACTCTGGCTTTTTGAAATCAAGTTATGAGACTTCCACTACATCTGGAGCAGAAACTTGTTTGCTGAAGACGAGAGTAAAATCTTTCTCTTCAGGGTCATGCAGTGAAATGCCAACGAGTTCATCTAGTGCAAAACCAAGCACAAGCTATGGCTTAAGAATTAACTTAGGTCTTGGAAAGAGATGCAAGGTTGCTGAAGACCCGAAGTTTGAACTTCTAGGGAACTGTGAGGATCCCTTTGCTTTTGATGAAGACGAGTGTGAGCCGTCTAAGTGGGATATAATGTATGGGGGACCGGCAGTTTATCAACCTAAAAATAACATGGCTTTACATAGAGAGATTGAAAACAGATGTCAATCTATGATGCTTCTGAGCCAACAAGAATCAAGCAACCAGGATAATCACCATTCAGATGCTTCTTGCTCCTCTGATCTTGATGAAGATATATCCACTCTTCTGGCCGACTGTTTGCTTGCAGCTGTTAAGGTACTCTATGCGATCAAAGTAATAGCCTAATGTATCTCTAACTTATTAGTGTGTTTGGTTTGTTCTATGACTCTTTATGTAAATGTCCTTGTTCTTGTTATCACGTTGTTCGGGACTCAAAATAATGGAGCTTTTGTTAACTCATTTGTTTTCAATACGAAAATAATGGAGTGTTTACGGGATAGTTCTACTCACACTGTTTTGGAACCAGTGCACATACTGGGTTTCCAGTGATGTTTCTTTTTTTCTAGCCTGAATATAATTTCGAGAACCATACAAAAATAGCCACAACACTTTACAAGTTGCATGCAATGTCATCATGATAGTGGCTGCACTCTCGTTTTGGTTTGCGCTAATTTTACCCCTGAATATTTATTTTGGAGTTGCCAATATTTGTAGCTAATTTTTTGTAGCTTGTTTGGGATAGGAATATTCTTTTTGAAGATTGTTGTTGGTATATTTTTCTGCTGGCTTCACTTTTTTCTACTTTTTGTGTTCTTCGCTGAGTGATGGTTGTGCAAATTACAGTAAGAAGTCTGTTTAGCTTCAATTTTTGTCACTTGATGTGTATCAAGGTTGGACTGAAAATGCTTCTGCCAAAAACCTAGTAATGCCACTGAAACATCATGGCAAGTTTTTTCCTTCTTAAATAAGCCAATACATACAAGGTAACATATTAATATAAGAATTGTATTTTATAGCCTTGTTAATTTATAACATGATGTATATATTGGCTTTTTATTGCAGGTGTTGATGAACTTAACAAATGATAATCCTGAGGGCTGTCGGCAAATTGGTTCTTGTGGAGGATTGGAAACCTTATCTTCTTTAATTGCGTGTCACTTTCCATCTTTTAGTTCTTCTTTGCCCTCTTTTAGTGAGATAGATGATTATAGCTTGTCATCAAAGTCAAGTCTGGAGGTTGGCAATCAGACCGGCAGCCACTTGTCTGATCAGGAATTAGATTTTCTTGTTGCTATATTGGGTTTGCTTGTGAACCTGGTGGAGAAAGATGATGAGAACAGGTATATTTTCAGTCATGAATACTTGCTAGTTCACCCAAAATCAGGCTCCCGGTTATAATTTATTGGACATGTGCCTTGTTAGTGGATAATCAATAGAACCAACCAAAGTTTTCTGGATACCGAGAAAACCTTATTCCCTCAGCATGGCAGACAGTAACCCCTTTGTATAATTGCACAAAAATGATATAATTAAGTTAAAACGGTGAATTCCATTCTCTAAAGATCTAGTTTGCAATTGCATTTTGACACCTGTTTCTGTTTTTTCTTTTCGTGGAAATTGTAGGCTGTTGGTATTGTTAAAAATCAAAAGACCTGCTTTTGACAATCAATATTTGCATAATAACATCAGATTGCTCGTTACGTTCTCAATAAATGTCTACTTTTGTCTTTTTACAATTAAAAAGTCAATTTTACCAAAAGCAACTGTACTTGTCAAATCAACTTCTGAAGTTTATTTACCAAATGTTGGGATGGCAACGGCTTTCAGAATCAGTTTTTAAACTAACTTTGAAAAGCGAATTTTTAAAAGTAACAACATTTCCAAATAGCTGAAGTCATTTGACTTGGTTTGTCGCAGGTACCGTCTTGCTGCAGCTAGTGTTTCATTGCCAGGAATCGAAAGACTACCGGAAGAGAGGCACAGCGGTGTTATTCCTTTGTTGTGCTCCATCTTTTTGACCAACCAAGGGGCCGGTGAGACAGCTGGAGAAGGAAAGGCTTTGTCATGGGTAAGTAATTGGTCGAGGTATTCTCTAGAAAATTTCTGGAAGCTGCATTGGGAACCAATTTGTCATGCACAATTCGTTTTCATGTCCGTGTTTCTGTACTCTAAACCATCATCAAATGCAAGCTAAGTATTCCCCGTGTATAGATGATATGACCTTCATAATCAAATCAACTATCCGAATTTGAGGTTTTCTTGCGTTCTGCAGGATGATGATGAAGCCGTTCTGCAGGGAGAGAAAGAAGCTGAGAAGATGATTGTAGAGGCATATTCAGCTCTTCTTCTTGCATTCCTGTCTACAGAAAGGTTTGAACTGCAAAAAACTTTCGAGACAAATACTTCCTATGTACATCAGCTAAAAGATTCTTCTTTTGCAACCTGCAGCAAGAGTACACGGAGGGCGATTGCCAAATGCCTCCCTGATCAGAAATTGGCAACTCTTGTCCCTGTGTTGGAAAGATTTGTGGTATGTTTGTGTTACATAACACATATATGAAGTCTGAAAACTGAAAATAACTAGCCTTGCTTCCCTTTTCCAGTGGTTACTAACTTGGTTTTACTGGGGAGGAAAATGCCAAGTCTTTGGGACTTTTGTTGAGCACTTTTGTGTGGTTGTGCACGTTACACGCTTTGTGTTGCTTTCCATTACATGAGCAGACTAACCATGCTCATTGTGTTATAAAAACCTTAGTTTTATTGGCAGTCTTTTTTTAGAACTATACCACGTGGGTGAATGTCGTGTTAGTTTTAAAAAGTTATCTACCTATTTTATTTGTTGTACTTGTAACCTAAACAAGGAAGAACAGGATAATGGGTTATCTTATACAGTATTGAGGGTTTCTTGATCCTACATTCAGTATGAACAGATTATACCACAGTTATCTTCTTTGTTTATTGAGTCCGAATCTCTTTATCATCAATATTGATATTGGTACCCGATTCTTATTTTTAAATTCTTTTTATTGTATCGTACTTATAATCTTTAATTTTTTGATGCAGGAATTCCACTTGACCTTAAATATGATCTCACCGGAGACCCACACGACTGTTCTTGAAGTAATAGAGTCTTGTAGAATGCCTTGAGACAAGAAAGAAAAGCATGGATAACTTGTACAGCTAAAACTTTCCTTTTGTTGTTAGAATATACCCCCGAATATAATTTGAATGTAAGCTGAATACAATCAAGTTGGCATAGCTAGGCTCGTCTTTTTCGTTTTTGTATCAGCTTGTTCTATTTGCATTTTCTATCCCCTTGTGATTTCATCCTATTTAGCCTTATTTGTTGTAGAGCGAGATGCTTGTATACGAAGATCAATAGTTAAAAGATCTATTTCTCTGTGCTTTTGTAGTTTGCACCTTGTTTGTCTTGTGAAAATGTAGAAATAGTTGCAACTGATGAATTGTTGGATCATCTGAGAAAGCTGATCTTTGTGTTCGGCATGGTGAATGAGAAGCGAAAGGGCAGTACACCTTTGCACCACTAGCTCTATAAGTGACATTTGTTGCTAGATGCGTCCGTGTAAAAGGGTATTTTGAGGTTGTAATTGAAAATTATTGAAATACATTTAGGTGTGAAAGGCTTGTTTGGGGTGTGAATAATGTGAAAGTGGTTTTAGCTGATTTTTCTGATCATGGTTGGCGCATATTCCATCTTTCGGCCTAGTTCCTAGTCTATGCCTTTAATTGTAGAAGATGAACTTTCAGTGAGCTTTTGAAATTGTCATCTCAAAAACATGTAGATAGTTAGTAGTTACAAGTTTTGAGTACGGATTATTATACTGAGAATCTACATGGTATTTGAATCGAATTAAGAAATGAGAGGTCTGATTGTATGTAGCGACACCAGCTGGTACAGAACTAGCGGTGTACACGAGTTGAAATGAGTTCATAATTCGAATTGGCTCTTTACCTCGTACCCAAAGCTGTCAAGTTCCCACTCTACTTTTGTCGTCCGGAGTCTTCAAAATCTTGGACCATTGAGCGGAAAACTTCTAAATTTTGGATTTTCATCTAGCCCGGTTGGCCTAGATTTGGCCCGAAAGCAAAAGGAAGAAAAACAGAAGATCGTAGCGGTATTATATAGCATGCTGCTCTGTAGATACAGCGAGTCAGTAAATAACCAAACGTTGAGATTTAAACACTGGAAATTTGAAATACAACCCAAAATTTTGCTCGTAATTTAACTTAAAAAACTTGTGAAGATTTGCTCGAAACGACTGGATAATAAATTCCTTCATTTAGTTTTAATATCAAATTTATGATTGTTAAAAAAAAATTAGGCTTATCAGCGTAGTAATTTGACTTTCACAATTATGATAGGAAAAAATAATTGAAATTATCTTTAGACTAAATTTAATATATTTAGATTTTTTTTTATTTAAAGAATTTGTATATTTATTACCTGTTATGTTATTACTGGAATGTAGCCCGTGCATTATACAGGTCTTATAAATAATATTTTATTTTTAAATCTTTAGTTTTAGATTTCTCTTAATTTTTATTTGTTAGTCAAATTTCTCTTTATTGGTTTATGATATGTTGTATCTTAGGAGGAGTTTAATAAAATATTTTCAATGCATGAAATAAATAACTTTATTTGTGTTTAGGAATATGTAAGAGTAAAAATTTTAATTACTGTAAATTTTGATTTATTCTTTATTATTTTATATTTAATTATATTTAGAGAAATACTATTATGGTAGTATTTTTTAATAAAACAATATAATTTAATAAGTTTTATTTTTCCAAGAAACTTAGGTTGATGGAATTCTAAGATAAGTTTCTAATTCAAAAACCTTAAATTCATGGGATATATATCAATTAGTTACACATATACTTGTTAAAAATAGAGCAAAATTAGTTGAAGGATAATTTTTATATACTTATGCCATGTAAACAAATTTTTATATTTTTAATTATAATATCCATCATTGTGTTCCCATACGTAGTGTCAATTTCTATACATGTTTTATATATTTCCAATAAAATTAGATTTAGAAAAATTCTGTTATGGTCATATTTACAAATAAATTTTTTTTTGCTTAATAAATTTTATTTTGTAAAAATGTTTACTTCTGGGTGAAATTATATTATTATAAATTTTTATTTAGAAATCCTAAACTTATGGGATATGTGCCAAAAGACTGCGAACATATGTAGCAACTATAGCGAAAGTAACAAAAGGTACCATTTCGTAACAATAATATATATATATACCTGCAGGTCAATTATTTTTGCATTTAATAAGCATGAAAAATATATACTTTTCGAAAATAAAAAGTGAAAGATTGATAAAGGACAATGTATATAACATCTTTTATTGGGAGGTAATTTATATTTTCTTAAATGCCATGATAACCCAAATATATTTATGTAAAAAGATTAAAATATTTTATTAGTTATATTTGGGAAATATTATAGTAGATTATATTATATTAGATTATATTTATGTATATATTGATACGATCACAATGATTTTTTTTTTCTTCTAAATTTTGATTGCTAAAATGATAGTAAATATGTCAAAGAATGTACCGTCACCTGTAAAAAAATTATGCATCAATGTATCGCAATTAAAGTGAAAATAAGCAAAATTTCAATTTTTAACATAATAAGAGATAATGATCTTATAGTAATATTATATAATTTTAAATGAGTTTTAGAATTATAAACTATATCAAATGGGTTATTCTTATTTTTGTTTTGTTTACATAAATTGTTGATTAATTTAAAAATAATAATAATATGGAACTATAAGTATTAGTTTCTAATTTGCGGGTTAGATGATTGCAAATAACAAAAATTATATATTGAAGAATAAAACTTAGTTGTTTATAAGAGTGAAAGTATAATGAAACTTATTGATTATAAGTTGTGGCACAATACAATTAAAATTTAAGAAAAAATATTATCCTTTGTTTAAAATCATAATAATTGTAATATCATTGGCTAGGAGTATATTATAATAACAGTGCTGCAATTTTGTTAAATTTTTGTGTATTTGTAACAAAATTTACCTTTTTATGATAAATATTTTTATTACTTTTAATACAATTTTTTAAATCTTTCAAATTTTGAATGCGATAATTCATTCTATTAGAGCACTTGCAACAGATTATGTAAAATGTATATTTTATTTATTTTAGATATCCAATTTAGATATTCTGTAAAAAATGTGCTTGCAGCAGATTATCTATTCTGGTTATATAAAATAGA
>MKEJ01009754.1:0-11498 GCA_001753735.1 Embelia ribes
CCTTTGAAAAGTCGTTAGTGCATTACATAAGCCGAATGGCATACAATAAGCAAATGGCGGAATTTTTTAGTTCCACTAAATACAAGCTACACGAATTTTTATTTTATTTTCTTTTTTTTTATTATTTTTGTTTTATTTTTTTCTCGAATACGACTGAAAGAATGGCGATTTGAAATTCTTAGTGTTCCGTTACTGGGGAGTCCCTGACAACGACACCAAAAGCTCGACTGGACCTAAAATATATAGATTTTTACTTAGAAAGTGCATTAAGGTACTATTGTAGTTTTCTTGATAAGTATCCGAGTATCGAATCTCAGGAACTCCTATGTATAACAGGAATCCTAAAAAATTTCTAACCGCGTGGTCGTATTCATTAGAATTCACTTTATATATATATACACACGCACACTAAATTAATTAATTTAAGATTACTCTTAAATGCTTCGTGGTTGGTCCCAATATGGGAAAATGCTTTACTAATATTTTACGTATCAAATTTTAATTATAAATTTTTAATAAGAACAACTAAAAATTTTGATTAATAAATCACTAACAATTTTACAAATATAAATTTCAACAATAATAATATGTCTTTCCTAAATGGGAAATCCAATAAATTAATTTCCTTCCCTAACTTTCCTAATTGATGAGTTTCAATTTATTTTGTCTATAAAATCACTTATATTTTTATTTTGATTTATTTCTACCTAGGGTGCCATCGGAAGTTTGTCAGGCTCCATAGTTATAAAATTATACTCATCAATTAAGATGTTAGGGAATTCCACTAATTTATTTTCATTCCCTATGCAAGAATGAGTTTAGCCTAACATATTAGCAGTAAATATAATAAGCATATTTAAACAAGATGTGAATAAAAGTTGCATAAAATAAATAATAAATAATATAAAATAATAATTAAAAGAGAACTATAAATAAAGAACAATTAATTTATATGGATGTCAGAAATATTGAGACTAATAACATAAAAGAGAATATAAAATTTATGTATTATTACAAAATTATTAAAATCCACAAAATTAAAAGAAAAAAATATAATTGAACCAGATAGATGAGAAAACTAACGTTACTATGGGTATATTATGGAAAATGCTCTTTATGCAGTCAGAGGCAGAGTGTTTTTTTTTCTTTTATATGTATATAAAATAAAGCACAACTAGTTTAAATTACTTTCAGAAATATTGAAATTAACAACAAAAAGATAAGTACAAAATTTATACATCAACACTAATTTATTATAATACAAAATATTGAAAGAAAAATATAATTATACCGACAAAATAAGAAAACGAATGTGTTGTTGCAAGATAAATCTGGTGCTATGGAATGCTCTCAAATCGTATCTAATTTTTTTCTTTTTTTTTCTTTATTCATTCTCTCCCTTCTCCATGTATCTCACATATGTGTGTGTGTGTATATATATATATATATACAAACATGGAATAATTAGGAGACCGATCCAGCCGCACCTTTGACAATTCATATTTATTTTTTTATTTTTTTTAAACGTAAGTGCTTATGTTTTATTTTAAAAACTAATTACAATTTTAGCCTCCAATTTTTATTTGCTTTTCGTATTGATCTCTTAATTTGAAAATTCGCTAATTTCGTTCATGATAGCATTGCATTCTTTCGTAAGAAAATTCATATCTGGAACTAGTAATGTCCAAATCAATCTAACGATATACGGAAAATTTGATTCAACAATTTTTACTCCAATTTGGGTGTAAAATAATGCATTTTTCTCATTTTTACTTGAAATGCATAATATTTCTTGTAATATCATAATTCTTTATATATTATGCATTAATTATATTTTTAAGATTATAAATGAATTATTTAAACACCCTAAATATATAACTTTTTAAGCCCAATCAACCACAAATTAAAAGCAATAATTAATTTTTACTTTAAGTACCACTAATTTAGTATTGACACCACAATAATCAATTACAAAAATAACCTTTCCCTCCAATCAATTAAACACTTTGTCTTCAGGATCTTCATCTTCATGATCTTCTTCATCTTTATCTTCTTTTTTTCATCATATTCTTTTTAATCATTTTATTCATTCCTATTTTAATTTTGATCTTCATCTTTATCTTCATCGTATTATCTCTCACTACACCTTCATGATCCTTTAATTTGAAAATTCGCTAATTTCGTTCATGATAGTATTGCATTCTTTCATAAGAAAATTCATATCTGGGGTTAGAAATGTCCAAATCAATCCCAACGATATACGGAAAATTTGGTTCAACAATTTTTATTCCAATTCGGGTGTAAAATCATGCATTTTCCTCATTTTTACCTGAAATGCATAATATTTCTTATAATATTATAATTATTTATATATTATGCATAATTATATTTTTAAGATTATAAATGCATTATTTAAACACCCTAAATATATAATTTTTTAAGCCCAATCAACCACAAACTAAATGCAATAATTAATTTTTACTTTAAGCACAACTAATTTAGTATTGACACCACAATAATCAATTATAAAAATAATCCTCCAATCAATCAAACACTTCATCTTCATGATCGTCATCTTTATTTTCTTTTTTTCATCATATTTTCTTTAATCATTTTATTCATTCCTATTTTACTTTTGATCTTCATCTTCATCATCATCTTCATTATTTTCTCTCTCATTACATCTTCATATTTCACATAAAACCTACTTCATTATTTTTTTGCCTCCCCAATTGCACTAAATTAAACAATCAAATATAACAAGGTATAATTATTTGTATCTTTAGAACACAATTGAAAATTAATCTCTTGAAAATATTTAGTTTTCTCCACAGCTCATGGATCTAAAGTTACACTTTTAAGTTCTACTACGTTACACCAATTATGCATAAATGAATGAATAAATAAATAACTTAATTTTTTGCTACAATAAATTTCGATCATAGAATTAATTTTTGGTAAAAAAGTCAGCAGAAATGAGCTACAATACATTTGGTTAAACCCTAAATTTCGATTATGACGTGATACATTCGACCTCACAAAAATCGATACGACTGAGATACATTCAGCTCCAAATTTGTTGAATGATGTAATTAGTGACATTCGAGACCCTCATAATCGAATGAATCCTCTGAGCGGTGCAACGGTAATTGTGGCCGGTGCAGTGGTGGCAAATGTCGATACAATGGTGAGAGATACAAGGAGAGAAAGGTGACCGGTGGCGGTAGAGGATGTCGAGAATAGAGGGGGAGAGGATTTTAATGAGTTATTATATGGAGAGCAATTTTGAAACTTCCCCCATTATTTAGAAATGAAATAAACAATATTATATGTATTAAATGCATGGTTCCTATAGTATATTTTGATGGTGCCTTTAGTATTTTATTCAATTTCATGTGATACTTTTAACCATTCATGTAGTGCCTTTAGAATTTAGTATATTACCACTGCTTGGTTGCTTTGCTCTCTCTCTAAAACTAACACACTTTAAACTAGATCGCCTATTTGTCAGAAACTCAAAGCTAACATCCAAAATGATCCAAAAAATACAAAACATTTACACCAAGATGCGTGAAAAAAAGCCATAGGAGAAGAAGGCGGCAGCGATAGGATGATTTCACAAAATTTATTAGTAGCATACCCAACAAGAGTACCAACAATTACTTGTACAACAGCAACAAAGATTAACCTTCGGACATGAAAATCTACATTTACAAGAGCAATTCGGGCACCTAAAACACCGAGGTAAGCAGCACTTACCCTTGCACAAGGTGTTGTCAAGGCATTGGGACAATGAACAGGGGCAGCATTGGCATTTCGGCATCGAACAATTTACGCATGAAGAACAATTTATGCATGAAGAACAGTTTCCGCATGAACAATTTACGCACGAAGAACAGTTTAAGCACGAAGAACAGTTTATGCACGAAGAACAGTTCACGCACGAAGAACAATTTCCGCACGAAGAACAATTTACGCAAGAAGGACAACATTTATGCATCTTGCAATTGCAGCATCGTGGCTTTTTGAGATGACACCCGAAACAACATATGCTTGACAAGAGTAAACACGGAGCTCGACTGCATATGAAATTCAATACTTAGTTCTTTTCACAAGGCCAAAAAGAACAAAGAATGACAAGTTGGAACTACAAAGAAGAGGGTACATTTTTCAAACAAAATCAGCGCCAAATGAAATATATTTACAATTTTAGTATTTGTTTTTGGCAAGTATCAGTCTTCAAATGGCCGCATCTCAATTTATTTCCGATACTAAAATTAAGGGTAAACGAGAATGACAGAAGTTAAGACAGTACCAGAGCCATTTCCACAAAGAGCAAGATCGACGAGTCTTTTCACTTCTGTTCAAAGGAGAAAACACAAGAGTATGATCAGCTAAGAATCGAGTAAATCCCAAGATGAAGGTCTTTGATAATGTTCTTACGGCATGAAAGGATCTGAGCTTGCTACCACAAAATCAGCAACCCTACAAAATTGCTGTGTTACCTTGGGAAAATATAAACCTAAGTGTACCAAAAGAAAGATAACGATTTTAAAAGAGGAAAAGTAGAACCAACGGTAGCTTTGCGATCTAATATCAAAGATGAAATACTTACTCTTTACAGCATCGGGAGGCAGGTGGCAGGCTTTCAACAAATTTCAGTTCACCCTGCTAATGAAAGATTTGTTAATGACATTTTCACCACTTTTGAGAAAAAAAAAATGTAAAAACATGAAGCTATGAGAAGTAGGATAAAAGTTGGATTATTTATCATCTTATTAATAGTATATATTACCACATAGTTGGGGGAACTTTTGCATAGCAAAAGATATAGTATTAAATCATGAATTTCTAATTATGGAAGCATATGTACAATTTGAGATGAATTTCTCAATAGTTAAGAAGTCTACTTTGAGAAATTTTTTTTTATTACTATTATTATTTATGCAAACAAGTACCACTATCCCGAAAAAGTCCTAATTTATGATATACCAAGGCAAGTTTATGGTAAGTAACTAAGTAACGTGGTTATAGATTGTTTCATTCACATCAATCAATAGCAATTAGTACTTCATGTAGCAAACAAATCTGACAATTTTTCAACTTCAAATTAGCACATAAAATGTCAACCATAAACTGGTATTCTTTCATAAAATTCAGGAAGAGGGGAGGCTCAAATTATTTGAGCCCCTCACATAATGTTTTTCACCGTTGGATCAATTTTTAATCCTATCCAACGGTTCCGATATAAGAGACTGTTTTAAGTCAGAACCGTTAGATCAATTTTTAAGTTGATCCAATGGTGAAAAACGTTATGCAAAGGGGTCAAATTTGAAAGGAATTTGAGCCCCTTCTTCCTAACTTTCATCTTAAAAAATGTCACTTTTTCCTAGGATATTGTGATAAACTATTATTATTTAATCAACACATAAGAAGCACTATCAGCTCTTTTGATTATTATTTACAACTAATGATCAATTAATTATGATCTAGACGCCATCTACAATAAATATATATCAATCACTTAATAGTAAATCTTAATTTGTTTTAACTATTTTTTAGATCTTTTGCTACAAAACATGGCTAGCCATATCACTACAATTCAATGAGATAAAATCTATCTAAATTATGAACAAGTATTATGATTATGACTATCACAAACAATTATTGCAATAAAGCCTTGCAAGTATATAATTCAATGTGGGATCCGTAATGTAATATAATTTGTATAAATGATAGATTTCTTTTACGGCATTTATTATGTACTTACTAATATTGTCACATGGTTTTGTTGGATCTGCGAAGGGTCTGACTTACACAGCCCACTAACCGAACAACCAATCAGTTTTGATTGTATCAATCACATCAAAGGGATTCATTGCATCCGATTATCTTTACGCCAACCTTAAGCTTCTTTCAATTTTGATTGCATGCCATTGTCACCCATCGTTTTGACCGACAAACATCACCTAAGCCTCAGTGACTTGGTGGGGAAAAACAAATAGGAGAAGCCAAGCATTTTGAGTTGTATACATCAGATGAGCACCAAAACATTAAGCAATACGATTAGATTGATGCCATTGCTTTATCTAAATAATACGCTTATAAATGATTCTACCAGAGCATTGAGAAAGAAATAAATATATAATGGCTTGCCATCACATACAGTTACAAGTTTAGGGTTTTACATGTTGTCAAAAGGCATGCATAGGGTAGCACTAATGTAATATATGAACCACTGTATTTGCTAATGGATGCAAGGATAAGTGATAACAAATGAAGTCGAAATGATTCAAGGTGTGAATCAAGAAAGTACGAAGAGATATCTTCAGTAGTAAAAGTGTCGTAAATGCATGCTAAATTAAAACATACAAATCAACTAATAAATTTCGTAGTAATTTTCTTTCTAATCCTGTGAATGAAAACCGAAAGAGTTTACAAATCCTCAATTTTGAAACTGACATATATGCCCATGGAAAAATTGTAAACAGAGTAACCGTATGCATTGCAATTATTTAACATCCCTCAACTTACATGGTTCTGATCCAAAAAAAAAAAAAAAAACTCACTTAACTATGCATTTCAGCCAGTAGAATACGAGTTAGTTTTCCTATTACGTGATGTGAAGTCGAAAAGTGTAGTTTGGCAGCTAAAATTTTGTAAAATGATAGCAGTCTCCCATATGCTTCATTTCAACAACATATGCTTTTGATGCGAGGGGTAAATAAACAGAGCCACTCAGGAGCATTCGCACACTATTCGTTAAAATCTCGCTAGAACCCTATTCCTTTCGGTTTCAAGGACCATTTAGTGAAAGGACCAGCCACCCTTGAATAGCATATTTAATCTTTTATATATAAAAATAAATAATAACATAAGTTCGAGAACATGCCCGCTCGAGCCCTATTCGTGGGGTGAATAAGCACGGCTAGGCTAGAATATAGAGCTTGTTTCGTACAAGGGTAGAGCAATGGTCGTTAACATATTATTTCCACTACATTTGAGCATAGAACAATATTTTATTGTTTGCATTGCAGTAATAAACTATCTTTTATCGGTCATTGTTTCTAAGGTTGCTATGTCGGAATAACATAACCTCAGAATCATCCTCATGTGAATATCTAAATTAGGTTTGGTTTCACATTTCAAACCCAAACACCATAAAATATTTAACGAAATCACACATAAAAATTATCTGCAGAAATTGGACAAACATTCACGCGGTTATAATTTGAAAAACCCACGAAATACTTTAGCCCCATAATAAATTTTTAGCACTCCATAATATATAATTTCCACTATGCTCAGCACACCTGATTTGCTAATCCTGACTCAGCCTCATTAAATCTTGAACATTACTTTAAAAACAAAAATTATAACCAACGTGCTGTATATAACCACACGAGTATTTGTTCAGTTTCGTTACATGATTTCGGTACATGCATCGTCGTTGGAAATTATAAAAAGAATAAAAAGTTGCCCTGTGTAATACAAAGGTAACTTAACATGGCACCGCTACCCTGTCAAAGTTGAATTGTACTTAAAAAAATTAACAAGAAATTGCGCGTATTGTAACGCTCTAAAATTGGGTAGGCTTAAAACGAATCTGGCCCACACGTGACGATGGAGTGTTAGAAATTATATAAAAGAATTAAAAGTTGTTCTACTAACAATTTCGAACTGTTGGCACAACGATAGAAAAAAAAAAATGAAGGTAGAGGTAACAAACTTAACCTCCAAGTAGCTAATTTCTCTGTCCAACATCTGAACCCTGGCCAGCCCCCTCCTCTTTCCGTACAAATCCGGCGGCGACTTCGGCCTCGGCGGCGGCAGTGTCGGCACCACCGCCGCCACCGATCCACCGCCACCCTCCGCCATCTCTCTCTCTCTCTCTCTTATTAACAACTACTAAAACAGAGTGAGAAAATAGAGTAAAAAACAGAGTGGGAATAAAATGAGCACATCTCTAGTAAAATTTCCCCAATTAAGTAGCGAGAGAGGGTTAGGAATGGAAATTGAAGAAATGTTTGGAGTAACGAAGTCATGTGGGCGAGGGGGACTACATTGTCAGACAATTAAAGCTCTGCCAACAATCTAACACCTATACATACTTATTGTGTGTATGTATATCCATATATATATATATATATATGCTCATTAAATGAGAATGAATGTAATTCAATTCATCAAAAGTCCCATACTAATAAAATCCAATTGTGTATAAGATAAAGAGGAATTAGAGATAAGTGGTTTGTTTGGTTGCATATTACTGTGGTTTTTTTTTCTTTTTAATTTTGCCTAAATAAGAAAATTCAAACTTTTTCTTCATTTGGAAAAAATTAGTTTTGAAGCAAAATAAAAGGATCGGCAATAATGGTGGGATTGAATTATATATATATATATATATATATACACATACATATAGAGAGAGAGAGAGATGGAGGGTACGAAATGGTAGTGCAGGTATAGGGGAAAAAGACATAGTAGTTTCTATTATATAGCCCTGATTTCAAAGTAAAAAGCTAGGTCTCTGTTCGGGGGGCCTCTGTAAGGTCAATCGAGCGGTGGTGGGTGATTGCAGGGCAAATGGCAGTCAGGCTTTGCAGGGAGAGACGGAAAGAGAGCCGGAGAGAGAGAGAGAGAGAGGACAGAGTTCTGAGACCGCACGTGACAAGGCGCGGTGGTAATTTGTGCCGTCGCATCGAACCACTGTTTGGCGCTCATAATCTATCTGCATATTAATTAAATTTTAAAATGTGAGTAATAATTTAATACTTTAATATAATAAATAAATAAATTTTATTTTGTTTATATTAAAAAGTAGAAATTTAATACTTTTATAATATTTAAATATTAATTTTTAAAAAACATATTAAGCAATAATTTATGAAAGGGACGTGTGATTCGGAAAATATAAAATATAAACAAATTAATTTGCGGACACAAAAATATAATGTAATATAATAATAATAAAAAAAATTTATAAAATAATTTTATAGTTGCTTATGTTCAATTCTTTTGGAACACTCATTTCTTAATAATTCCATAGAATCTATAAACAGAGTTTGTTTCTTTGAATCTTATGATTAAAAAAGTCGGTTTTCTTTTTAAATAAAAAGTTGCTTTCTTAAGAGTAAACCTTTTATCTGATTTAGCCGAAATAGAAAAAAAATTAAATTGAGCTACTAAATACATTTAATTTTTTTAAAATAATACATAAAAATTGTAGGTTATAAGTAGCCAAAAAAAAACATAGTTGAAATTTTCCACTTTGCATTGACATCGGTCGTGGGTTGAAATAAAATTATAAAATTATGTCGAAATTTTTTTATTATAAAATTTTATTTTTATATCTAAAAAGTGATATTTCACTCACGCATTATTTTTTAAAATGTCAGATACTCTTTTTTGTTGTATTTAAGGGATCATACTTTGAATTCATTGGGATGAAGACTGAATGGATTTAAGCCATTCCAATACCTTTAGGAATATCCTTGCAGGAAAAACCTACAAGTTTCCTGAGCATTGGGGAGTATTTTTGTATAATTTAAAAGTGTACGGATCATTCAAGAACTTTGCTATTTTCAAGTAGGGCAAGAATTTTATATACATTGATTCGTCATTTAAGACGTAAGAGGAAGACCAATTGCACGTAAAATATAAATTATTCATTAATAATTATATTGTTAATATATCTATGTAAGATTGACAATTTATCTTTTTTAAAAAAAAATTAAGAGACATAATTTTTTACATCTCTAATCTCTCAATAATCATGCACACACTTTTTACATTGCATACATTGAACACAATGGGACTTGTGCCCTTAAATATAAAAAAATATAAATCTTAATATTCTTTAACACACCAAAAATAGATAAAAACATAAACCTAAATATTCTTAACACACCAAATATTCCATCTACCACACCAAATATTCCATACACCAAATTGATTTTGTTCACCCACACATTGACTTGGTTTATGTGATAATAATATTAATATAACACTTTCGTACGTGTCAAATGATAAATAGAGGCATGTAAGAATTTTCTATACAAATGCATAAAATCCTTATCCTTTCGGGAATATAATGAGAGTCTTATTGAGGTATCAGAATCACACGGAGAATTCTAAAACATTATAGGTTGGTTTAGTTAAGAATGATGACAAGGAGGCGAGGGACTCATCAATTTTAATCATATGCCATTTGAGTAATTATAAATAATAAGAGAGATGGTTATTTACACCCTGCTACTCTTTAGTTCTCTTTTATACTCAACGTTAGATTGTTCAACTTCCATTTCGGCGTGAGATTGAGCGAGTAAATATTAATTTAGCCAATCAAAACAAGATTGAACGAGCTAAGTATAGCTTAAATAGCTTAGAAAAACTATGCCGGTAACATTTATCACCCTTAGATAATCGTTAGCTTCTTTCTTTACATTGCAGTTGTGCTTGACACTATTTTTATTCTACTATTCGCTTTCTTACCATTAGCCATAGGGGTGACGTTCATGTGTTCGTATTAGTTTCGTTGATTTCATTGCATTTTGTTGACCAACGGTTGCTTTCTGCATTTTCAGCGATAATCGATTAAGCGTTATAAACCAACAATTGTTTCTCGCATAAATTTAGAGCGGACAAAGTATTAGTCAAACTTTAGTAAGTCTATTACCAAATTCTGGTTTGTCAAAATTTGAGATTTGCCTAGAGTTTGAATTTGATATGCTATTGTGTTTTTAAATAATGAGTCGATGCATATAATAAAGTACTAAAAAACATAGCTTACAAGTTTGGGAAGACCAATATCTTACTAAAAAAGAACTCAACCCCAAACAAGCTCAGGTCTAAGCTATTATGGCGTTTCCATCAGTCTGCCTATCACCACTCCTATTTCTAAAAATTTATGGATTGAGCCAAAGAACGAAACCCATCAATTTATCTATCTACTGTTCACATCTTCAATACTAGGAGTTTTATCTACAATATTTATCTTGTTCAAAAGAATTAATATTAAATTTAAATCTAAATAATAATAATATTTTAATAATAAAAAATTATACCTTTCTTCTTTTTATATGCATATATGTATATATATATACATATCAATTTGCTTTACATATGTATAAGTACAAATCCATGAGAAGAAATTAGACCTGAGTGAATTATAGGGAGGGAGGGGTGAGAAGAAGAAAAGTGGAGGAAGAGAAGGGAAGGGAGGTGGAGGGGGTGGCGTTGTTGGTTGTGTTTGGAGAGATAGAAAGAGAGGGCTATGAGTTTGTGGCTTGTATAGATTATATATTCATATATGTAATTATATATTTATATACGTATATCTTATACATGTATTATTTAATTTATTTTTAGGATTTATATAGATAAGCTAGTGGAGTACTCCTCTAAAATGCACATCTATTATAGGATAGGAAAGTAAATATAGGAAATAAATGAGAATATGCATAGGAGGTCTGGGGGTGTAACATCCCGAAATTTAC
>MKEJ01009755.1:0-16302 GCA_001753735.1 Embelia ribes
GATTTTTAGATTCCATTTGTGGTTTTATGTTGAGATATATTGGTTTGGAATATCTTGATTGGATCATTTGTGGTTGGATTTGAGTTTGGAGATTGGTAACACATTCGCAACCCCGGGTCTTGGGTGTTTGGGATCTGGGGGCGCGACAACTTATAAGGTATATTACATATCAGTCTTGCTTCAAACATGATATCTTACTAATGGAGCAACAACCGAATGTAATCACAAGCCCCTCGGGTACAAAATATACATCTCGTCTATATAATCCCACTAATATATAAAATAAATATATCTCGCTAAGCCTCTAAATAATACAACATGAATGAGACTGATACATTAAAATAAAACCAAAACACATGAGTACCCAAAAAAATATATACAATTATCCAATCACCCTTAGCTGTGTTATTTACTAGTCTTGGCACCTATAGTATAAGTGACTACAAAATTAAAAAATAATGTGTACGGGTTAGTCTAAAAAATAAGATGATATATATGATATTGTGTAGTGGCCGAAAGTGTAATATATGCCACAGAATAATTATAAAATACAATGTAATGCAAACCCTCAAATGCACACATGTACTCACACACACATCCACAAAGACTCACAACTAATATCTCGCTAGAAATTTGGAACAAATGTCTCTCGCAGTTTTATAAATATCAATATCAAAATCTCGATTTTTAACAAAAATAAAATGATGTTATGCCAAATGCTAATATAAAATAAATTGATCTCGATATAAATTTCATATAAATTCCTCATAAATATGTCAATACTCGCTATCATGAAATAAAAACGTCTCGATATTAATTCTATATAAATCTCACTTAAACATGCTTTCATTTCATTTATATTAATTCTAACTCATAGAAATTTATATAGATATTACTCGCAAGAAAGCATTTAAAATTAACTCTAATCATACAATTAGGGATTTGCCTAAACTCATACATACTTTCCTATTTTGTAGGTTACTCGTACCTTACAGTGTGCTACAATACTTCTCGGAAGCTCCCGTAAAAAACTCCCAAATTCACCTCTAATTTGACCTAGAGTTTGATCTATCAAATGATAACGAATCAATATAAATCTATAGTCAAACATGGTCTACTAATTATAAAGAGTACGAATATTAACTTTAATTTGACATTTGGACCTAGCACTTAAACCTAGGTATGGAGAAAAAAATGAGATGAGGAGATATGCTTACGTCAATACGGAGCATAGGTGTTGAGGACTCTGAATATATAACTAGTTTTTGGATCTGAGTCTCCGAGTTAGATGATTCACCAAGCCCTAGATTTTTGTCACTCTCTTTCTTTCTTGTTGAATACCCACTGGAAAGGAATGATGGTAAATACACTCCCATATTACTTTCAGTCTGAAAAGTGATTCTGGGCCCTACCAGGAAATGCCGTTCGAATGGCACCTGGGTAGCGTTCGAACTGCTCACCCAGAGCCTAAACACCCACTGGAAAATGCTCTAAGTCTCACCCACAACTATTTTGATCCACGATTCTTACCCTATGGTCTCATGTTAATACACGTATTCTTATACCATTCTCATATGTCACCACACTTAACTTAAAATTCTCACAAACTCGCAAACCTCACAAGTCTCACACTTACATCCACTCACACAATTTCTCACATCTCATGATAACAACAACACTCACAATTTACTCACAAATGCTATCCAAACATATAACTCGCTAATACACATTTATACTCTAATGTAATATATAATCTCCACATATAACCTCAAGAACTGGCAACTCACTAACGGGTATCTAAATATAAATTCTTCACTTAGCATATATAATGAAACTATTTCGATATGTCATACGTCTCCAAACAACAACTAAAACACCTCACTATGGCCTCGCCATGAATGCAATAATAATATTATAATGAGACACATAATATTATTAAATGTAAAAAATTTACCGAGAATTTTCAGGACGTTACATCTTTCCTATGTTAGGAAATTTCGTCCCCGAAATTCACATGTACTTCATAAAATAAAGTACATACAGGAATTCTCAAAAACCTCTGGAAACTTTGCTCGCATCATATCCTCGCGTTCCCACACCATATCTTCGCTTGCTCTTCTTCGCCACAACACCTTCACTAGTCGGATATTCTTCCTTCTTAAAGTTTGGTCTTTTGAGTCCAGAATGCAAATCGGTCTCACCTCGTAAGTCACATCCTCATTGACCTATAAAACGTCACAAGTGATCACATGAGAAAGATCCCAAATATATTTCCTTAACATCGACAAGTGGAAAATGTGACGAACACTTACTAACTGAGGTGGAAAATTCAATTGGAATGCGACCTCGCCCACTGCCTCAAATATCCAAAAACAGTCCAATTAAACAAGGCACCAACTTCCCCTTTTTCCCAAATCTCATGATCCCACATTTGGGTAAAACCTTCAGAACATAAGGTCACCAATCTCAAATGATCATGGATGGCGACGCATATCGACATAACTCTTTTGCCTATTACGAGTCATCTCCAACTTCTGTCTGATCAATTGCACCTGCCAATCGTCTCCTGGACTAACTCTGGTCCCAATAATGTACTATCACCCACATCGGCCCAACAGATAGGAGAATGATAAGGCTACCCATACAAGGCCTCGAATAGAGCCATCTCAATGCTTGAATGACAAATGATATTATAAGCAAACTCGATCAAGCTCACATGCTCTTTCCAACCTCCATCAAAATCTAATGTACATGCTCTCAGCATGTTTTCCAGTGTTTGAATCATCCTCTCGGATTTGCCATCCATTTGAGAATGAAATGATCTACTCATTGTCAATTCAGTCCCCAAAGTTCACTAAAGACTCAACCAAAATCTCAATACAAAAAAGGATCCCTATCTGCAATAATCGATCCTTATGCCTTGGAATAAAGTGCATAGACTTAGTCAGTCTATCTACCACCACCCATATAGTATCATACCCACTCCTCCACTTCGGAAATCCTACCAAGAAATCCATTGCAATTTATTCCCACTTCTACTAGGAGCTGGCAACAGTTGTAATGACCTACCAGGCCGCTTGTGTTCAGCCTTCACTTGCTTACATGTCAAACACTTTAAGATAAACTCTACCACATCTTTCTTTATGTCCAGCCACTAAAACTATCAAGAAATATCATGGTACATCTTCATACCCCCGGGATGAACTATTAATCTCGAATGATGTGACTCTTGCAACACTTCCTCCCAAATTGACTCCGAAACAAAAAGTCAAACTTTAAAACAGTAAACCCCTGTCATCAGAAATGGCCCAATGGTCCACACCATGCTCACTAAGTACATGTACATGATAGGCATTAGACTCGTCATCAATCCGTTGTGCCTCAATCACACAAAAAATCAAGGTAGGTTCTACCTCGATAGTATACAACGTAACTCTACTTCCCATTTCAATACAATCAAATCCAAAATCACCCAATACTCACATCATCTCCTACTCATTCATAGCTAGGAAAGCAAGACTACAATGAGTTTTACAACTCAATGTATCTGCTACGACGTTCTCCTTTCTCAGATGATATTTTAAATTAAAATTAAATTGATCTAAGTACTCCATCTATCATCACTATCTTATATTAAGATCATGCTGAGTAAATACATACTTAAGCAATTAGTGATCCGAAAATACCTCAAACCTCTCACCATAAAGATAGTGCTGCCAACTCTTCGATACAAACAATATCGCTCCCAACTCTAAGTCATATATAGGATAATTCTTCTCATGTGTCTTCAACTGTCGTGACCCATATGCCACTACTTTCTCTAACTACATAAGAACACACCCCAACCCTTCTTCTGAAGCATCACAATACACAATAAAACCCTTGCCTTGCTCCGGAATGATTAAGATCGAAGATGAGGTCAAGAGATCCTTCAATCTCAGGAAGGCTTCCTCGAACTTCGAATCCTACTCGAATTCCACTCCCTTCCAAATCAATCTAGTCATCAGAGTTTCCAAATGCAAAAAACTAAAACAAAACATCGGTAGTAACCCGCAACTCCCAAAGCTACGAATTTTAAATGCGGACTTTGGTCACTCCCACTCGGTAGCTTCTTCTACCTTCAACGGATCAACAGCTACACCGCTCTCGGACACTATGTGTCTGAGAAATCTCACTTCCCGCAGCCAGAACTCACACTTCAAAAACTTCACAAACAAGCAATGTTCCCACATAGTAGATAAAACAATAAGTAAATGCTCACGGTGTGCTTCTTCTGTAGGCGAATACACCAAGATATTACCGATAAATACCACTACGAACTAATCAAGATATGGCTTAAACATATTTTTTATCAAGTCCATGAATGTTGTCAGAGCATTGATAAGACTGAATGGCATCACTAGAAACCCATACAACCCATATCGAGTACGGAATGTTGTCTTCTCAACATCCAACCCATGAACTAACAACTGATGAAACCCAGATCAAAGATTAATCTTAGAAAAGAACTGAGACCCTTTCAACTGGTCAAATAGATCATCATTACAAGATAATGGATACTTGTTCTTCATAATAACCCTATTCAGCATCTGGTAATCAATACACATCCTCATCTACCCATCTTTCTTCGAAACAAACAATGCCAGAGTACCTCAGGGCGATGTACTTCTTCGAATAAACCATTTCACCTCCAAATCATCGATATGAACCCACAACTCATCAAGCTCAACTGGTGCCAAATGATACGACGTCATCAAAGTTGACATGGTCCCTGGTACCACATAATTCGAAACACCACTTCTCTCACAGGTGAAAGTTCACTCAAATGTTGGAATAATTGTCCATTAGTTGGGTGCGTATTTCCTTTTTTTTTTTTTTGGCAGGGTAAATAAATTACGAGAGAAATCAGAGCTAAGCTGCTTTCACTCAGAAATGTATCATTACCGTTTCTTTAATAAAAAATATATTTCTTCAAGCATGACTTGCTCTTATAAGTATGGGTTATCACCTTCACCAAAGCACACATGCATGTTTTTTTATGTCTATAAATTATTATTTTAATATTTTTGAGGTTTTATATAGAAACTGAGCTTGGCTTGTTATTTTACCTTGGCTCAGCTATAAATGATAATAAATCCTTGTGTTTGTTAGTTAGATTGAGTGTTGCTGCTAACTTTATTGTGCTCGTTAGGTTTTACTTTCTTTCCAACATAAGCAAAGGTATAAGACCTCCAAATGTCGAAAGAATCTATTGTAAGGATATATATGGCACACCTTAAAAGGGCCATATTTTCTGGATTCCCTTTTGTTTCAAGATATTACTGTTTCCACTTGCTGCAAGCAACATGTCTTTGTTTAGCTAATGTTAATTATAATACTCATGGTAAATTATATAAAATTCAAAATTTGAAAATTTAGTTTTTTGGGAAATTCTGTAGGATATTTAATTTTGAATTCAGCCTATTATGTGGCACCCGACGAAATATTCTTTTGTACCCTTGTATAGAGTTACTTGACTCGGCCTTACCCTTGTATAGAGTTACTTGACTCGGCCTCCCAGGACGAATTTTCTAAATTCATCTTGCGTAAGAGTTTCTGAGTTCGATTAATTTATACAAAACTATTAAATTATAAGGATATTCAATAATTTTAAAAATGAAAATTGCTCCACCTTTTTTCACATTTAAGATTTATCCTTTCATTACTAAATCGATCCCTTTGACTATACATTAATATGCGGAGTTCGGCATGTCTGGAAGCATCAGAGAACTTTTGTTGACATTAATACTAGTATTCAATACTGGGTCATTCATAGCATTACCATACCTTCCTATTCACACTGAGTAGTTTATTTGTCCGCACTGTCTTAGCTTATAATGTGTTTGAAAGCCTCGACCAAACAAATATTTAATATACCGCTTTGATCCTTTGGAACAACCCGATTTCAAACCTCAAATAGGAAGAGGAGAAGGCAAGATAACAGCTTCAAAATTTTAAACACCCTAAAAGGTTCGTAACTCTGCACTATCATGCCATTCCTTCCATATCAACTTTATTTCCTAGGAAGCAATGTAACGACAAAGTTCTTGATAGTAACAACCCCCCAATAATTTGGGATCTGCTAATTGGTAACCAAAATAAAATTAAATTCAACGAATTTCAGTAACACCATTTGTTCCTAACGAATATAACTTTATAATTCATTCTTCTAAGACACGTCTTTCCAAATAATAACGACAGTTCTCGACCTAAACTAGAATACCAACCCAGATCATATTTTACAGTTCAATGTGCGATCCACTCTCAAATTGGTGGCATTCTCATTCTCATTCTCATTCTCATTCTCATTCTCTTCACTTCAAATGCAGCATTACAGCTCACTTTACGCACACACTTTGAAGCAAATTCTTGAGCTCACAGTTGATTTCGATGCCGTCATCCTCCATTCTCTTGCGAATATCATCCACCATTCTACCAGCAGCTACATAAGTACGAAACAGTGAGAGGTATACCCTCGAATCAAGACAATTACTCCTTTTCAGCATCTTGTATAACTCTTCCACAGCATCAACATCTCTCTCTTCCTCAAAATGCTCCAATAATTTTTCGACATATTCAGCTTTTGGTTTCCATTCATTGTCCTTAACCTTAGATATAGCTGTTTCCAAATACTTTAGGGCATCACCCATATTTCGCTTCCTCAAAAAGAACTCAATGAATAGCTCCCAAGATGTAAATAAAGGACCATTTGACTTTTTGATAGCCTCTTTAAGAGCCGATTCAGCTTCTCTAGTCATATCTCTTCCTAAATAAAATCTTATAGCTATACTTGTAAGCCTTGCATCAAAGTTAGTGAAGCTCAACTCCCATTCCGAGTACAATTTATTGAAGCCATCAATGTCATTGAGCTTTTCTAGTGCTTGAAGAACAACAATGTAATCCAAATTGATTGTTATAGGAAAATCAGATTTTAGTAAATTCCAAATACGATGAACCTCAACAAGATCAGAGATATTAGCATACAAGCTAATTAGAAAATGGTGAGCTGTTCTATTACCAGGGCCCATCTTTTCTTCTAATCTTTTAAGGGCTGATTCTGCTTTATCACGAAGCCCGGCCTTGCTGTATTCAACAGCCAAATTACTATAAGTAGTCCAATCGCATACAGCATCACTTTCCCGGATCATTTCCTCGTAAACTCTTTCCATTCCCTCGATATCACCCACACATCCGTAGCTATGCATCACTAAGTTGTACGTAAATGTGTTAAAGGGGATATTCTTCTCCCTCATCTCCTTCACCAACCAAGGCACTTTTTCGGGCTGCCCTAGTTTCATATAAAGGGATAAGAGATTGTTAAAGGCCAAAGTAGAGGTGATACCATTTTCCTCCATTTGCTGAAAGAGAGACAAAGCCTTCTCTTTCATTTTTTCCTGGCAATAGCAGTTCAAGAGAGCTCCATAAGTGAATCTGTTTTGTTCAAGTGATGCAAGCTCATTGAAGTAGTTCTCAGCAGCATCTATTCCTCGGGCTTTTGCTATAAGGTCCAAGCGTATTGCAAGATCTTTGTGGGAGAGGTTAACATTTCTTAGCTCCATCCATTCCATTATCTGTGACAAAACAAATGAAGGATCAACTGTCAGTTTTTATTTACCCTTCATTTTTTTTTCTTTTTTCTTTTTTTTTTTTTTGCACAAACAGAAGTTAAATAGAATTCCTACTGTATATGTGAAATGGAAAAAGAACCAAGAAAGGGAGGTGATTTGTGCAACAAGCACAAACATAATATGTATGTGTGTCACAAAGCAGCAACCCAAGTAGTCTATATCCAGCAAATTCCAAACACCAGAATTCAGTTCCCTGTTCCAAGATCAACTGGCCCCCGAAAAAGGGTATAAAATATGTCAAAGGGAAAATTCAAGAGAAAGACCTCGACTAATTGTAATCATATATATCATGAAACTGTAAATAAATATACATATACACAGTGATTCTTTTCATATTCGCATCTATCTAGCCAAGTTCGTTTCCCTAAAATTTAACTCCCGAATTGGTAATTTTGTTGCATACTTGCTCCCTAGACCTAATAATGTAAAGTAGACGAGTTCTTGAGAACTACAACCAGAACATATAAAACCTTGATTAATATACATTTACGTATGTTTAGTCAAAGTCAGTTAACTAAATCCAATACAAAGTGACAGAATAGATTATAACCATTGACAAGACTTCAAAAAACTTTAAAAAATAGAAAAGTCCGTAAAACGAGATAAATGAATTTCTCCTTTTATGATATATTTTTCAAAATTAAGTTCTCATGGAGATTATGGTCAACATTATCCTTTTCAAGTAAAATTCAGAATTTTATCCTATAATTGAATGACGATTTGTGATCCAAATCTACAACGATCAAGCACCACAGATTGAGAGCAAGAATTAATATATAGGATCTAACATAAAACTTTAAACCTTAAAACACTAAATCAGAGTTAGTTAACTAAATCCAGCATAAAGTGTGAGAATTGTCATTTGAAATTCTGCTAGATTATAGTTCCAAAGAAAAAAATACTCTATGAAAATTGTATACTAAATTCTCCCTTTTATGATAATTCACCAGAACATTTCATCTTAGGGCACTCGCTCACATTTTTGGGATTAAATCTAAAAACTCCCTTCCAACGTATACAAACACTATTCAATCACCTAAAATATAAGGGTTTTCAATAGTGATCCCCTTGAACTAGGGAACTCTTGTTCATCCCCAATTCTATTTTAAGGTTTAGGAAGCCCAGTGTTCTTATTCTCCACATCCCATCAAAAGTTTGAGAGGTAGGATTAAAATTTAGGAGTTAAAATCCTTATATGGTGGGAGTACCCTCATAATTGAATGATCATTGCTATCCAGTGTGGTGAAAAGCAATTAGGGCATTCCCACCAATATATCTATTTTCATCCCCTAAATTTTAATTTCCTACAGTTCAAGGAGAATGTACATACCAGATTGATTAAACAGCAGGACCCGGCATCACTATAGCAAACCACAGGGGATTAAGTTTAGGAATCACTATAGATTTTTGGGGTTACATGTGAACTCTATCCACTAAAATGTAAGGGGTTTCCAACAGTTCTCCCTTTGAACTTGGGAACTATTGTTCATCCCAGTTTTATTTTTTTCAGTTTAGGAGTCTAGTGTTCTTATTCTCCATATCCCTGCAAACTTTGGAGGGATGAGGATTAAAATTTAGGAGTTAAAAATGATTATATGGTGGATGGGAGTGCCCTCATAGTTGAATGATCATTTGCTATCCGGGATGCAGTGAAAATCAATTAGGCATTACCTCCCGTATATTCATCCGCTAAATTTCAATCCCTACAGCTCAAGGGAAATGTACAACCAGATTGCCTAAACAGCTTACCCTACGATCGCCGTAGCAAGCCATAGAGGATTAAACAGTATTAGAGCATTCATAACAGTCTTTCAAAATTCTAGATTTCTCCCATTTGATTCGTCGAATGAGAAACCTTGGATGAGAAATGTGTCAAGCAGAAGAAATGCCGCAGTAGATTTATGAATGGAGAAATGTATAATTCACATTTCTTTTTAATTAAAATAGTAAAAAAAAATAAAAATTATCAACACTTAAAGCAAAAATATATTTTTATATTGCATTGTAATGGATATTATTATTCTAGTAATTTATAACAATTTCGTTTTGAAAAAAAAAAAGATTGGTGTGCATCAGTATAGATGAGTTTCCGTGAAATATAGAAAATCAATGAGAATGACTTGTGTAACTGCCTTAGTTGTGAGCATCCCCTAAGATTTAATCCCTAAAATTTAGAGACACAAAATGCAGACCTGGAGGGCGTGGCGATAGCGGCGGCGGTCGCGTAGAACCCTAATGCAACGCTGGAGCTCGACCTTGTTAATTACTCTGCCCTCCCTTATATACTCGTTCAGCGTCTGCGCCACCGTAT
Organism: Embelia ribes; assembly: GCA_001753735.1. Classification (NCBI taxonomy): domain Eukaryota; kingdom Viridiplantae; phylum Streptophyta; class Magnoliopsida; order Ericales; family Primulaceae; genus Embelia; species Embelia ribes. Next base: position 9,979 of record MKEJ01009755.1, read on the forward strand.
CCCCCGTCGCCGGAATCGCCAACAGTCTCCGGTGCAGCGGCGGTGCAGCGGTGGTGTTGGGTTGCGGACGCCTGTCCTCCGTCGCCGTCGCTGCGGTGCAGAGGCGTCTGGCGAGGGAGGGTCCGCCGGAGAGAGGCCGATAAACCCTCGTCATCATCGTTTCTGTTTACCAATAAGTACCTTATTTTGAGTTATATAATTTGAAAATTTTTAAACTTGTAATACATTCACATACTTATTTTATTTTATTTTTATTTAGAAATAAGTTAATTCATATATTTAGAAGTTGCAAACAAGGCAATCCTAAATTTTTAAATATCACTTTCTAAACATTAGTTGTGTTATATATTAGGAATTGGTCACATTCTCCTACGCCATAAATTTAATAATTCAATTAAATGATATTTCTTGAATATATTATTGCTATGAGTGACATCGTGCAGGGCTACTCGCAAGTATCACGAGGTCAACTCATTATCCATTCAGTTTGAACTCGGGGTGTGAACTAAAATTACTAACGTCGAGTATTTTGACATACTCGATTTGAATTTTGAGTCGAATTCGATTAGTGGAATAGCGGATAGAAAATAATTTATATATATATATATATATACTTGATAACATATAGAAATATTGCATCATAATCCATTATTTCTATTTTTTTAAATAAAAATATATTAAAAAATAATTTTATCAGGCATTTATAGAGTTTAATCGATTATTTGATTCTCTTTATCAAATCGAGTTAGAGTACAAAATAATAATCAAATCGAGTTATAACTCAAGTTTGAGTATTGAGTCATTTGAGTAATTAATTCTCGATTAGAGTAATACTTAACTCGACTTAATTCATTCCCGCACCTAACTTATGTGCTTTCCTTTTAATAAGAAAAAAATAATTTTAAATAGAAAAAATATAAATAATAATTTATTCATTGTAAAAAGTTACTATTTTTGTTGTATAATAATAACAAACATTTAAACATATTACTATTTTTTTCCCCTCATCATTATGAGTAAAATGAATAAGAGAAGTAAATTTGGTAATAAACATTCCATTTAAATTTTGAAATGCTATACTTATTATTATTTTTTTAAATTATAACCTTGAGATATTTGGTAAACTCTAAAATGCATGCTTATAATTATACGGCTTTGAAAAGCGGCTTTTATTTTTTTTATTTCATTAATTACAATAATAACCTGAATTATATTTATTATATTCGCAATGCATAATTACTTTTGCCTTATTACAATAAAAGTACTATTATTTTACCAATATTATATTACTTATCAAAATAATTTTTAAAATTTATTTACTAAGCATTGAAATTATACCCTCTTTTAGAATCAATTTTTAAAAATAGGATTAAGAAGCAGATTTTGAAAAGTAATAGCATCCCTAAACTAGGCCTAAGTACCCGAATTGAATGTCCACAACTGGATTAACTTTGAACATAATCCCATGGTTGAGAATTAAAATTAGAATATATTATTCAATAATTGATCAAATTTCTACGTTAAATTTAAAGGAGACATTCTTTCCAAACCGTACCCCTTATGGAGAAAAAAAAAAAGGAGGAGGAAAATCCATGATTATTTATTTATTATTATTATTATTTTGAGATTATATGCTTTGATTTTCAAGGACTTCTTTATAGAGAATCCAACCAATGAACTTTTCGTTCTTGAACACCGATACTATATTAAGTGTTAATTAATGCTAAAAACTTGAGCCTATAGTAAGAATAATTTTTATTATTTTATATTAAATTGTTCTCCAACACAATTTAGGTTTCACTTGATTTTGTACTTGAATTATAATGGGTTGGATTTAGCTGGCATCAGTTCAAAATGGGTAGAAATTTTGTACCCATCATTGAATATTTTGGGCCAAGCAAACCACCGGCCCAGTTGGATGACACACATGTAGGTGACGTGATGTTTCACTATTTGTATATGTAGCGTAGTTAAAAGCAAATAGTTAGAATTGGAAAATTCATTACTTCTGAAACTATTTTCAATATATAAACTATTCGTTTTCAAAATTCATATTTTAATAGAAGCTCTTCTCTGAAAAATTTCTTACTACTAGAGAATTGGAGAAATAGACTATTGATTATGTTTAGTCTCTTTTTATATGATATTAATACTTTTGGTTACCATTGATAATATTATAAAACTATTTTACCATCCAAATATATTACCATATTTTATATATATATTTAATATAGTTTTTCATATAACTTACTAAGTTTCAAATAAACTCTTATATTATTTACTCAATTATTTATAATATTATTGATGTGGTATCATGTCATCCAATGTCACTTCCCTGAATCCTAAGGGATCCCGGATACGTGGGATTTTTTGAAAATAATATAATACTTTACAAGATAGGCCGCAACCAAAACTACATACAAAGCCTCACCTCTCACAATGCAACATTTATTATTTCAAACACGGCATTATTAATATATTGCAATGTACATAATTTTACAAAAACATGAGCCTTGAAATACAAAAACTTTCAGTGAAAATGGCTCGACGCATTACAAAATACATAATTTAACTTTTACACAAAATGCTATTACGACTGTCAGCTTATAACAATCATTGCCAAAAGTACTTGTACTTCAAACTCCGTTAGGGAGTTGCCTCGACCACTGCTTCTACTAAGATTGATTAAGCGCCTGTAGTGCCGTCTTCTGGAACTGTCAATTAATGAACAAAAGGTAGACGTGATTGTTTGACAAAAAGTATTCACTACGCTACTTATTGCACGTAAATATTAAATCATACATCATATTCGCATAATAACGAATTCATGGAAGGCAAACGCTAAAATCACTAAAGTCACACATTCACACAATCTCTTATCTAGGATGTAATATTATGTTGAAAAAAACACACACAACTCAGGAACATGTAACTCGAAACTTTATACATAAATATTTTATTGGGTGCCCCTCTACAACTTGAGTCTCTCGCAAGATTGAATTGAAACATTGAACGGGAGTCTATCTCCCGCTTCCAAAATATTTTCACAAATAATTTCACCTTTCACAAAAAGTAGCCCGCATGACCTATATTTTTCACAATTTTGCTTTTCATAATAATGGCCTGCATGGCCTAAAATTTCACAAATTTACATTTCTCTTTTCACAAAAAATGTCACATTGTGTTTCCTAACAAATATTACTAAAAACACAATTTTTGCCACAAAATACCAATTCTCATCTCTTCACGAAACGCATATATCACCCAAAGATTCTCGCGCACAATTCTTATTCACACAATTCGTACCAAATACTCATATCACCACATATCGTATGGCATACCATTTGCACCCAGTAGCACACATAATGTACAATAACTATTGTAGGGTATACTACACGTAGCTAACCCGCACCTTATATTATTCTTCGTAATTATGAGTTGTAAAGTTCGTTTCCTTCACACGTAATGCTGTCCCGCAAGGTGTTATTCAACTCTTCAAGTTTCTAGGTTAGGGTGGGATTTAAAACTGAAAAACATATGCATACAACTCATTTTTGTTCTGGTCAGAACATAACATTCTACTGATTAACACATATCAATCGACAGATTGCTCTGTATTCACGAGAAACACATGTTTTCACTTTTAAAATCTATTGTTATCACTTGTACATCAACTACAAATATTTCTAAAGGTCTTATTTTCAACATGCCAATTTGTTTCTCGAAGAAAATCGAGAATTTCATCAAAACATAGTTTGTTCTTTGGGAAATCGTTGGTAAAACATTGTAATTTGACTTGTTTTTAAACCTTAAAACCCTCAATTGGTTGAAAATTCTGCGATGAACACAAGAATACGGAAGACACTTGCTGAAATTGGTGTAAGAATGCAGTAGAATTCGTCTACGTCACTAGAATGCAACATTTTCTCTCTGTCTAAGTTTGGAGTCCCTAAACAATTCTGGTGTTTACACACCAGAAAGTGCCTCAAAGTGGGACAGGTGGCACGTTTTTAAAAATTGGCACCGATTGGATTAGTCGACCGATGAAGACAGTCGATTGATTTCTCATATTAGTCGATTGTTAAAGCTAAAGTGTAAAAATTTCATGATATTACATCTTAATAGAAAGTGCGTGTAAAACTTGGTAGTTGTTCTTTGTGCTTTTGCCTCTGTGAAAAAGAGTTGCTTGATATTCATAGGCAGACGGTTTTCGTTATTCACCGATTCGACATAGGTTAATGCCGCTAACCATGCCTATTACTAGATTTCAGGGACCATTATCCATACAAATTAGGGCGAGTTTCATTCTAGATTTAGAGCTTTTAGTTTCATCCTTCATTCTCATTTTCTTCACAGATTTTGGGATCGAAGTCATTGAACATGGTGAAACTTCAACAAACTCCTTTGGTTTTATAGCCGTTTCCATCTCTGTAAGAGAAAAGGTTGAAGCCAGCAAAAAACTGTACTGATCATTTGCTTTATAGTTTTGTAAATTTGTTTCCAAATTCGTGGAGTAAAATGCCTTACTGGCAGTGAATCTGTTTTCCAAACCCATCGAAACTCGTACTAAACTTAGCCATTTAGAACTTGTATTTTAAGAATCGCTTCTAAATAATACGAATAAAAAGCAACGGGCAAGACAGATTGATTTATTCAGCGAAATGAGTTTGATTTGTCGATAAAATACATTGATTAGATGTTATCACTCTTAACCCTTGAGGTCGTCAATCGCTTGGTTGAAGTGGTTTTACTTGGCTACCTTGGACTTGCCTACCGCGATGATTGTTGTTAATTTTGTACGAGCTCTGACGTCATTTCTTTCGGCAACTACTAAAATATTACAGAACGATCATAGACTGTCATTGTTTATTCTACAAACTTTTTCGAGGTATAACACCCATGATATGAAAAAATAAAGCTGTCATAATTTTTCTTTCTAATGTTGCATAAAAAACGAAGATATGAAACAATCCTTTGCTTCACATGCAAATCATAGTTTTGTGTAATATACAAATAGGACGCTTATTATTCATATCAAAATATAGATTGAAATCAGACCATATGCACAATGAGATCTGAACTATTTCTACTGATTTCGATGTCGTAAGACATCAAGCACTTCATTTCTCCCAGTTAAAATTTCGGAAAACAAATCGTCAGCTTTGTTCCCAATATCATCCAGCTGTTTCTGTATCTCGTCCAATTTTATTTCCAATTCCTTTGCATCTCCGTTGCCATTTTTGCAAATTTCCCCCTTCTCCATAGCTCCTACAAGGCAAGCTTTGGCCTCGTTAATTTCTTTAAATTCCTTCAAGACCATATTTTTCGCAACAAAACCTTCAAAATCATTCGAACTTTCTCCCGATTTCTTCAATTCTAAGTATGGCTTGATATCACCGGATAAGCTCGATAGTATAATTCCAAATACTAAGTCACTATTTTCCTTCATCTCAGTCAAGCCGTGGTGGATAGCCGCTTCTTTCCCAGAAAAGTTCCTCTCTTGAACATCTTCTTTGAGTTTCAAGTTTATTTCGAAATTCTTGAACTCGGTTGATCTTAGCCGTTGGAAAGCAGATGGATCCGAGCTCTCGATGAGGCTCAAACTCATCAAGAGCCGTGCTTTGCCCGCATGAGAAAGAGCAGATTTAACCGAATTGAGAAGGTCTAATAATCTCAAGCTGTAGCTAAGATACTCTTCTATCAACGGAACCTCCCACTTGCTCATCGGATAGTCTATCTCTACTACTAGCTTCGCAAAGGCCTTGTTCGAGTTGAACAAGTAGTCGAAACAATTTCTAATCCATGATAAGGAAACGAAATCCGACCCTAGTTTCAATTTGGAAACAGATACATACGAACGAAAAGCTTGTAATGAAGCCTCCCAAGAGGTTTCATACTGGTTGTGGCGAAGGTGGTTGCGGTTTTCCATTTTGGATGCAAATTTTTTAGAATGGAAAAGTTTTTCTACCAAGAGAACCATTCGAAGGGCACTATGATCAGAGTTGTGTTGTGTTGGGTTTGGTTTGGTTTGGTTTTTTTGGAACGGTTTATAACTTTATATACTAATTTGTTTGTATAACTTTTGGAAAATTTAAAAATATATAGGGGAAGGTTACATGGAAACCACTTATTGGTTGTATTGATTTTCAAAACAAGGAGTGTTTTTGGTCGGCGGTCAAATGCTCTTATCTATTTGGATTCTAGCTCTATGGTATTGATGTTTTTTAAAATGGTGTCATCATCGCACACGCCTTGTGAAATTATTGGGTCAACCTTGGGTTATACGTGTACAGGAAAATAATGTGGGGGAAAATGATACATATT
>MKEJ01009767.1:0-15583 GCA_001753735.1 Embelia ribes
ATGGTAATATATATATTTTGTTTAATACATTATTATCCTTATTTGGTTCAAATTATTAACTAAAATAATTGTAAATTTGTAAGAATGAGAGGGGTATTTTCGGATTGTAAAATAGAGGAAATTATAAAGGACTTTCACACTTTTATAATAGAGTTAGATATGTTTTCATGTATGCATATATTAACTTAACATGACAGATTGGATGCATTAAAACTATATGTTCTTTTTTATCATCTCTTCATCATCCTATGTGTCGATCATCTGAAAATAGAGCTTTAGTGGGACACATAATTATCATTGTAAATATTTGAAGATTTTATTGAAGTCGTGCTAGTATTACAATGGTGTTTCATTCTGATATGAGAAAGTAGTTATCATGGTAGTTTCTGCGTTTTGCAAAGGGGCTTGTCTTTGTATCTGTAATAGTAGAAAACTCGTTCAAGTATTGGCTTGTCCTCTTGAGTGTCTTCTAGTTGCCTATAATGAGGTTAGTGTTTCTTTAAATAGTTATACTGCTATTTAAGTTATAAAGTTAAGTTTTCAATATAGAAATAAAATGTGCTCTAACTTCCATATTCTCTCTCCTCCATAGTTTATACTTGATCCATTTGATCTTTAGTTTTTACTTATGTCCAGCATCTTTCCTTCTATTTTTTCTAGACCCTATTATATGCAAGTTATCTAATTCTTGAAATGTGTTGAAATGAACTTTGTTGAAGGTGTTCTGGTGCTTTTTGATTGTGTTGGTTGAATAAGTGGCTTTCATGGGTTCCACATGAGTTTTACTTTTGTAATCATAGAATGGAAGCATATCGGTGCAATAAATCGCAATGTAAACTTGTCACATTGGCTTGCTTTATTGGTTTTGGCAATAAATCTGTGTGTACTATATTGAATTTTGTAGTTTAAGGTGTACCCAAATACTGTAATACCGGAAGGATTTATGTTACCCTGGGTTTGACTGTTTACATTGACGAGCCCTTTAATAAGAAGCAAAGGAGCTAATTTAGAGAAAAAAGCATTGGTTATGTTGTAAATACATGAAGCCTTATTAATTAATTTTCTTTATTGGGATGGTGGACTTTACCTCATGCAATTTTTTTCTGATTGTGAAAAAAATAGGTTTGGTGATATGTAAGGGATCCGGTATAAAAGGAAAACCGCATCTTGCATATATCTGTTTGTTTTTTCTTGCAGATGCAAAGAAGAAAAGCCTAACCTACATTTGGCTTAAAGTTTGTCACAGTTGGAAGAGAAATTTTCCTTTATATGTGCATGCATGTTCGTACAAGAACTTGATGATAATTTCATTTGCTGAGCTTATTCTGTAGTAAAGTTCATACCCAGATATGCCTTACAATAATATCTTAGGTTTTTGTCATTTGGGATATACTACTGTTCCTAAGTGCTGCGCGGCATCAATAGCTTGGCAAGTTAATGTAGTTCCCGTACTAGTTATTATTGAAAAGCTTGTACCACAAAGCTTGGCCTAAATCACGATTTATGATGCCATGATTCTATTCAAGCTTGACTCTTTCGGTAGAGTGGCTAGCTGTCTATCTTAAACTAAGTCTGTATCTTGAATAACACTCATATAAAGGGCTTGGTTAAGCCAATTCTATACATATATATAAATATATAAGGACAGCCCAGTGACAATTTTATGAATGGAAAAAATCCCGTTCTTAATCCGTCCTTATTTGGGCTAGAATGGTATAAGAAATACCATGGGAAACTCTAACGGGCTCGGGGTGGGATGGGAAGCCCGACCCAAACCTGCCCTAGTGCCATACCTGGCCAAGTCATTTTTTATGGAGTAGTTATCATTCATTTGCAGTGTAGATCTAGATAGGGTAAAAGCTTGAGGTGCCAATTAATTGAATTTCGTTACCAAAAACTGTTTTAATTTCTTTTCAGTACCTTGGGAAATTAATTCATGCCATTACATTTTCCTTTTGCTCTCTCTCTTTTCCTTTTCCGAGTCACTGACATTGATTCCCGGCGTCTTTTTCTTGCTTTCAATTGCAGACAATGGAGAGGGCCCGATCTCAGGAGATTGGTATATTTAAGAAGAAGCCCACTGATTTGATGCAAATCTTCAAGGTATGTGTAATCATAGCTTTACTTATTTCTGCTTTAGTGATAGTCGTTTCTATTCGTTTATGACTCAGCCTTTTACTTAATATTACCCATGGCCGGAGATTTTTTACCTTCTGTAGATTATTTTGGACCAGATAGAAGAGGTATGATCTATGTTCAAAGGATTTGATTTCTTTAAATTAACCATCCTTTGCCCATGATTCTGATTTTTTCCTACTCAAATATATGTCAGTGTTGTTAAAGACACTAGGCGCCTTTAAGTCGCTAGGGCTCTTCATCGCCTTTGGTGCTAGTTGTTCGCCTTAGTGAAAGCACTAAAAATTACAGCAGGTGGTTCCTCCCTATGGTTCCAGAATCTTGATCTAGATCCTCATATGTAGATTTAATCTCTATTCTCCTGTCATCCTGATCTATTTACAATATCTAAGCTTTTATATTTTGATTTCTGACAAAATATTTCAGATCTGCCTTTAAAAAAAAAAAAAGAAATTGTGTCTAGCGCCTTGGTTGAAATGAGTGCCTAAAGCATAGGCACTTGCTCTTAGACGAGAGCCTTGGCGGCGCCTTTCTGATGGAGCATCACCTGGAAGCTCTTAAGGTGCCCATGCCTACACGTTGATCTTTGATGCCAAACTAGTGCATACTACATGGGTTGTCTTGCTCTATGAGGTTGCTCTTGAGTTTGCAGCAATACTATGTGGTTCACAGCTTCACGTTGGTTGATCATACTATAATTAAAAATACTAGCACGCAAAAATTGGGGCAATAATGTATTATAATCCATCCTCTGGTCCTGCATTCCTATACCAATTTTCAGCAATGTAGAGCTTGATTGTGCTTTTAAGAGCTTCTTGCATATGTCAGCCTGTCTTCATTTTTCAAGTGAAAGAATTTCAATCTCATCGTTTCCCGAATAGACTGTCTTTTTCTTGTATATAAAGAATACCAAATAAAATTGTGAAATAATCTCCTTAAGTTTTCTATATTGATGTATGGCAGGACGTACAATCTAAAGTGAGTGATGTTGTTCTTGGAAAGGAAAAACCCGTCGAGGAATCTAACCCAGAATATGAGAAACTTAAGAATTACATCTTTGAGCTTGAAGAGCACTTGGCTGAAGCTCAGAAACATGCATATCGTCTCGTCAAAAGGCACAGAGGTACTTGCAACTTCTTACTATCGACTCATAAAGTGTTGGGTTACTTTTGGTGTATTTGTCAGGTAATAAAAGGCAGAGAGATTAAATATGACATATTGAAGCGTTTCTCCTTTCAGTTATCTTCTTCATTTGCTTATTTTAATTGTAATAAAATACTTCCACAGAATTGGGACAATCCCTATCAGACTTTGGAAAGGCAGTGAAGCTTCTCGGGGATTGTGAAGGAGATAATCTTGGGAAGATGTTTTCGGAGCTTGGGGCTAAATCAGAGCTTTTATCTGTTAAACTGCAAAAGGAGGTAATCCCAGAAATATCTTAGCTTCTTCCATTATATAGTTGGTGACTTAACTAAAATGGTGCTATCCCAGTTTGACTTATTATATAACTGTCCATTACCCCTATCATTCAGGCCCAGCACCTCTTGATGAATTTTGAAGAGCCCTTGAAGGAGTATGTTCGTGGGGTGCAATCTATTAAGGTGAGTTTTGTTGGCTTGTTCAATTTAGAAGTCATAATATGTCCCGTCGGCTAACATTTCTAATGTATTTGATGTAACTTGGATTTGTCTCGTTGATCTAAAAGAATGACTTGAAATTTTCTAAAAGAGGCATTTGATTACTTTTGTAGGTCTGTACTTAGATCCTTTTTTACCTTGGTTCTTTTTCTTTACCTTGTCTAATTTTTTCCTGGGTATACATCTTGTCTGTGTATTGTAATAGGAAATTCCTTTTTCCTGTCTTTGAAACAGGCCACAGTTGCAGAGAGGGCCAATGCTTTTAAGCAGCAGTATGAACTTGCTGAAACAATGAAGCTGAAGGAAATAGATTTGTATGGTTCTGCTATTTAAATTCTGCTTTCCTTTGACTCTATTTTGCTCGCGTGGCATTTTATTGGTAAAGAATAGTGAGCAAACCTAATGAACGTGGTGTTAGGCATACTAGTTCTTAGATTAGATTCTTAGGTGTATGGGCTGAAAATCTGTAGATTGTGGATGATTTTCAGATATTTTAGCTAAGAGCGTTGAGCAAACCCAATGGACGTGGTGTTAGGCAAACTTGTTCTTAGACTAGATTCTTAGGTGTATGGGCTGAAAATCTGTGGATTGTGGATAATTTTCAGCTAAATTTGTGGGGGAAAGCGATTGATACAAACCAAGCAACTTGACTTATGAGATACGTCTTTCAATTTGCACTTGGTTTGTAGCGGAGTTGTATCACCCATATCCATTGTGGGAAAGAAAGTTGAAGTTACTTTGCTTTGCGAGGTGGCGGCCAATCATTTTAACACATAGTTGCATATTGGCTGGTACATCTCAGATGGGATGTAGAGTGGTGAATTCTTGCTCTCTGGTGTGGACTAGTTTCCAGGCTATTTAATATGCCAAATCATAACACTGACTTAGTGAACCCTGGGACCGAATTTACTCAAGTGACCCTAAATTACCATTTCTCCCTTCCAACTCAAACCTGATTATTTCATCAGCGAGGCTGTAGGTACCTTGCTATGGGTCCAGGCTTCTTGTAGAAGAGGTGGGAGTCATTGTAGTTTGAATTCTACTGGTGCAGTTGTGGCACATTGATGTTAATCATTTTGTATCAAATCAAAGGCGAGATGGAGATCATTAGTTATAGGTAGGTGTTCTGCAGGTATCTAAAACTGTAATGCTTTCACATGTAGAATTCCAATAGAATGGAAATTTATAACTATGGGGGGATTACAAAGTTATGAGGCTTCCACAGTGATTACGGATGTTGAAGACTTAATATCAATTTGGCTATTCCTTTAATTGATTAAAGTTTATCAAAGATGGACTCCAAAATGGGTTGGAAATTACAAGAGGAGACAGGACCACAAAATTATTAGAACACTCAAATATCGGAAAATATGAGTGAAAGAATAGAAAGAGAACTAGCATTTTTGAATTTTGCTTCTAAGAAGGTTAAAAAATAATGGGTTGGATGGCCCTAGTCATTAGTTATCAGATGATTGGGGCAAGTGGGAGTGAAGGAGGTCGTCTGGAACTTTTCCATTACTGTTACAAAACTACTGTTGTATTTATCAAGTTTATGGTGCTTTATTTAGTTTATGGGAGGCATTATGGACTTTGTATATTTCACATGACATATGCTCCGCTTGCTGGATAAGCTTAATCTTGTTTAGCCGTAACACTAATTTTGGTTAGTTGAGTTTCTTCTGATGGTTATTCTAAGGAATTTATGATCTATTGGTTGATTTTATCTGAAGGGAAAGTTTATTCTGGGTTGAGGGCCGCATTTTCATGGTTGACAAATTTTGTTAGAACTTCAATTTAAGAATTATTGAAATTGTTTTTTTATTTTTCTAATAATTGATAGTAGATAGTTTAGGTCATCCATTTAACAGCCACGGAACCACTGCTCATAAATTTTGTCGATTAAACGCTGTTTTCCTAGTTTCAGGGCTTCTTTAATCCGCCTTGAAAATAAATAAAGAATTTTTATTTGTGGTGTGTAATGTAAGCACTTCTGTTTGCAGAAACAAACTGAGGCTAACCCGATCGGAGAAATTGCCAGAGGCTGAACGCGATTATGAAGTGGTGAGCTTTTTACTATTATACCATGTCTGAGAAGCACGGATTTTGTATAATCTTCTTTTGTTAGCTAATTTTATGTTTGTGATGCAGATACAAACAGATAGCGAGGAAGCAACAAGAAGATTCGAGTTGATTGTTCAGAGAATGAACAATGAAATTGTGCGTTTTCAGGAGCAGAAAACGTTAGACATGGGGCTTGCTTTTCATGAATTTGCAAAGGGGCAAGCTCGTTTGGCCAATAGTATAGCAGATGCTTGGCGTAGTCTCATTCCCAAACTTGAAGCTTGCTCATCTTCTTAGTGCTAAATCTCAATCACCGACTAACCCTGGTGTAGTATGGAAAAATATTCGGTAAGTTTTTGTTTTATGTGATTTGTAGCTTTGTACAAATCGAAAGGAGAATGAGTAATCAAAATTTTATGGGGTGACCAGTCAAATATGAAGAGTTTTATGTATTTTAGAAAAGGTGGATTTTTCTTATTTTTTGACTTTTTCTTTCCCTTATTAAAGCAATTTGAGAGTTAAAAGTTGTCCTGAAGGGTGATAGCAAACTTGAAAATATATAGATAATATTTGACTGTTTCTTTATTGCCTTTAATAATCTATATCATTGATGCTTGATCTATTTGTGAAATTTTTCTATCGTTAGATTATTCAAATCAGTTTACAACAGTATGTGTAAAATGAATGTAATTTTAATATACCGATAGTGGTACGAATGTTCATACATCAACGGACTTGGATGATAAACACGTGTATTTGTGGTGGTTCCCACATTTAAAATGTAGAGAAAGACGTGTTATTTTATTTTATAGATTCTCTATGCAACTATTTTCCCATACTCGTATTTATGCAGATATGTATAACGGAGAATAGGATGGTGTCTATTGGTGCCACTTTTTTTTTAAACATCGTCCCTGAAAAATTATGGCTAGAAGTTAATTGTGTCACTTTCAGGACCAATTGTTTAGACCCAAAACTAACCTTGGCTTGGGGTCGAGTTGTTCCACCCATGACCTGAATTGGTTGAGCTGGATTTTCGCCTGAGGTGTGATTCTTTTGTACTTTCTCCCCCTTGAGTTTACTTAAAATTGATTGATAAGTCTTATCTTTGTGTCAAAAGGCCTCTCCAAAAATATGTTCAACGAAAATTATCAAGTTATATTAGGTGTCCCGTTGGTACGAAAGAGCGAGGAATAAAATGCATCCTTGATAGTTTAGAAGGTAAATGAAACCCATGTATTCTCACTGGAATTGGATTTCCTTGCTCCTCCGTTGTAGTAACTTCTTACTCATTTTGTAATACGTTTACCGCCAATCAATGAATACATATAAATCCATGTACAAAAAGAATTCCAGATTCGAGAGCAAAACCAAATTTAAATTAGTGTAGTTTCTTCTTTCTTTTTCTTCTTTTTTTTTTCACAATTGGGGCTAGTTTTTACCACCTAATCTATCCCCTCCTCATGGGGAAAGTCTCCTCTATAGGTGGTCCTTGCTACCGAGCTTCCAATGGTATGCATTAATTCTGATTATTACAGTTGACAAATCATAAAATAAATAACATTTCTTCATATGAGATTAAAATATCGATTATACGTAGCTGCGTTTGTTTTTGTGGGCTTTTCGCTGGGTATCATTTGATGCCACTCTTTGTTTTTTTTTCCTTTCTTCTGAGGGTTAAGTTATTTTCTATTCAAGATGCGGACTGGCTAAACCTAAACATAAAAGTTTTGCTGTTCCATGGGATTTGCTATGGGCTCTTTTGCGCAGATCTAAACTTCTTTTGACTCTGTCAGAGTCCGATCGATACAGGAGATCCATAAGATCCACACCAAAAATTGACGTCGGACCACTTTTATTCAGATTCATGATTTCTCTAGGCTTATAAGGTAGGTTTATTTGGAGCGAGATTGATATTCAAGAAATAGTGAATGATATTATTATCAATACACAAACGTATAACTCTTTAGAATTTCAATTGCAGTCATATTGATCATTGTAAAACATACACTTGGGAGGGGAACAACGCTGCAAAACAGCTGATAGCACCGCAAATTGTATTTTCTTATTGTAGAAACATGATGCAAGGCATAGCCCTCCCTCGTATGTACCATACTTTCATTTTCAAAACCAAACATTCGCCCTTAAATTAGTAGATACGTGTGACATATATCTAAAAGGAAAAAAAAAGAATATCCGACTCAAGAATAATAAATTCAGCTATTTAATTTCTAAATAATAATAAGAAACAAGTTCTGAAGAGATGGTTAGAAGTTAAAAACAAGTGCAAGAAGGTTCTAAACAAGTGATAATGGGGGTAAATATCTTGTATATAGGTTGTTTATGAAACCATCTGCTCGAACAGTCCCAACCAAATCAAACTGTAAGCAAATAGAACCAAACCGATTAACCAATGGTTTGATTTGGCTGAAAAAACATCACATCGAATATAAGTAGTTCGGTTTTCAATTTTAGGGATAAACTGAACAGGCAAAATCAAACCAAACTCCAATTATTTAAGTTATAAAATAATAATATATAATTACAAATATATTTATACACGCATAAATATAACTAAAGATACATATTGCTTGCTATTTGTTGATATTGTGTGAGTGTTTAATTTATGATTTAATTTTTTTGCGAAACCGCCCCAGACTGAACTACTTAATATTGATTTGGTTTGATTTGATTTGGCTTTGTGTATTAATTGTCTAAAAACCGCACCTCACCTCACCTCACCTCTTATTAGTTATTGGTTTGATTTTTAATTCTCATAAAAAATTGCCCGAACCAAACCGCTAACGCTCCTATTGTAAATATTGCAAGTGGTCATTTGCCCGCCATTTTCGATGTCTATTAACAGAAGAAGAAAAAAGCCAAGTCAAAATTTCGTTTCCTCCACATGTTCTCTCTCTCTCTCTCTCTCTCTCTCTCACTCCCAACAATTTAACAGACAAAATCACATTATACATACACATGTCTAAACATGAATATACATATAGAGATAGAGCGGAGAGATCGCAGAGAAATCACCTCTGGTCCCCAAACAGAACCCCAACAAAACCACCTCCCTATTACCTCCTGCTGCTACCTCCTCCGCACTAGGAAGAGGTACCGATCATATACATACATACATACATAAGCATATGCGTATATACACATAAGAAGAATAGAAGAAGTGAATAATTAATAATGGCTAGGTTGAAGGTCTTGCCGGTGGTGGTGCTGGTGGCGATGCTGATGGTTGGGTCGGCGTTTGGGAAGGGTAAGAATTTTAAAAATGAGAAGAAGGACGTGACGTACGACGGACGGTCGCTCATGGTTAATGGCGAGAGGCAGCTTTTGTTCTCTGGGTCCGTGCATTATACCCGCAGCCCGCCCGAGGTGATTACGAAAACTTCGGGATTAATTACATAATGATAATATTTATTCTAGGTAGGGATGCAAATGAGACGGGATGAGCTGTAGCTGTTTGGATTCAGTTTGTTAGTTTAGAACACTTGTTGCAGCTCACATTGTTTTATTTAACGAGCTCTATTTGAATGTTCAGATTCGACGCGTTTATAAATGAACGAGTTCGAGTGGGGCGATCTTTGTCATGATTGACTTGTTTATTTGCATATTTGACACTCATATCACCTCATCTGTGATGGTTGTGCAAACATGTAATGAATGCATAGAAGTGGCAACTAATTTTTGATTTCCTACATGCGATCTATACAATATGTATTTATTTATTTATATTATATGTAGTTTGAAAATGAAAAATGTGATGAAAATGAAAATGTTAAACTTGAATATAATAATTTTTATAAAAATATATATATATTTTTGTCATGTTTTAGCATGAGAAATCTTTACACGAAAAGGAGTTATGTTGGTTCATGCATGATAGCCATCCAACTACTCATTGCAGAGGATGGTAATTTTATCTATTAAAATAAGACAAAAAATAATTATGGTAGTTCCAACACAAGTTCTGTTTGGTCCTCGTAGTTTTAAATGAAATAGTCCATATGTTTTGAAATAATTACGCCATTGGTCCATGGACAATAAGTCTTCCTAGATGATCACAACCATATCAATTCACCCATATGTGATTTATTTGTAAGTAAATTAATGATTTTATTACCATTTATGCTGTCTTCTCCAACTTATAGTAATGAAATGGGATAGTTATGATCATTATCACCTTATTAATAAAGGAAAATGAAAATGTTTAAAATGTTGGAAAGGGATCGAATGTATGAATAGTAAGATTATTTCTTTTGCAGATCATTTACGAACACTTCTTGTCTGTTGATTTTGGACTAATGCTTTTTTTTTTCCGTCTAAATTTGGAGTAGGCGTGGCTGGATATCATCCGGAAGGCGAAGGCAGGAGGCTTAAACTGCATCCAGACTTACGTCTTTTGGAACATTCACGAGCCCGTTCAAGGCCAGGTACTAAAATTTTTGTTTATTAATTTTTTTTATGTTTACGAGCTGGCTAAGCTTTCGAAATGAGCTGTTTTTTGTCAGTTTTTTGTAAGTTATGGGGATTGATGTGCCCGTTGTGCATTTATGCAGTTTAACTTCACCGGAAACTATGACTTGGTAAAATTTATCAAGATGATTAACGATGAAGGCATGTTTGCCACACTTAGGATCGGACCATACATTGAGGCCGAGTGGAATTTCGGGTAAGGAAATAGATTTATAATCTGGTTTAGCTTCTTTAGTTGAGAATATAAATTTATAATCTTTTTGTGAAGTGGATTTCCATACTGGTTGAAGGAGATCCCAGACATCATATTCCGTACGGATAATGAACCCTTCAAGGTAATCATCGCCAACTCGAATCTAACTTATAGGTCGTAAATTGTAAAAACCAAACTATTATTGACATTTGACATCCTGTTGTTTATGGTTCGCAGTACCACATGCAAAAATTCGCCAAAAAAATCGTCGGCATGATGAAAAAGGAGAAGCTATTCGCTCCCCAAGGCGGACCAATCATCATGGCACAAGTATAACCGTACAATATCTTGTCATGATGTTGAGACGAATGTTGTCCGGATTTTGAACGTAATAAACTTTTATAATGGGATAAATTGCAGATTGAGAATGAGTACAACAACGTCCAGTTGGCGTATAGGGAAAAGGGAAAATCGTACATCCAGTGGGCAGCAAACATGGCTGTCGGTTTGGATGTTGGGGTGCCATGGATCATGTGTAAACAAAAGAATGCCCCGTCTGAAGTGGTAAGTTTCTCGATATCTTCACAATTTTAAACTTTTACTTTCCTCTTGTATTTAACGTGTTTGCGACTATTGGCCGTGCAGCTCAACACATGCAACGGAAGACACTGTGGAGATACGTTCACTGGCCCGAATGGTCCTAACAAGCCTTCTCTGTGGACCGAGAACTGGACTGCTCAGTAAGTAGTATTATGTTGCATAATGCTAGTGCTGATTTTTTTTGAGTTACGAAAATTCTTATTCATTTTTGTTTTAATTGTTATGTTACTAACAGGTACAGAGTCTACGGTGACCCGCCATCTCAAAGAACAGCTGAAGATATTGCATACGCAGTTGCTCGCTTCTTTTCGAAGAATGGAACTCTTACCAATTACTATATGGTGCGTAACCGTCTTTTTTTTTTGGGTAAAAATTTGTTATCCCCTGGCATTTACTAAATGAGTTACAATAAAATTCGCGTTGGCAGTATCATGGAGGAACAAATTTTGGCAGAACTAGTTCATCTTTCGTGACCACCCGTTACTATGATGAAGCTCCTCTTGACGAATATGGTTAGCACTGGCAATTTTCAAATATAATGGTATGATATGAACTGATTTGGAAAAGTATCTAATAAGTCGATCTTTTTTAGCTCTGCCGAGGGAACCCAAATTTGGTCACCTCAGGGACTTGCATACTGCCCTTAAATTGTCAAAGAAGGCTTTGCTTTGGGGTATTCCGAGCGTTCAAAAGATCAATCGTGATCTCGAGGTAAGCATATCCCATTTTCCCAATATTTTTTTTAAGTGCAAAATTCAAATGTAACACATACTAAGCCACGTTGCTATACAGATACGTACTTACGAGCAGCCTGAGACGGAGACTTGTGCTGCATTTATAACTAATAACAATACTGAATCGGCCACAACTGTTAAGTTCCGAGGCCGAGAGTTTGTCATTCCCCCAAGATCTATCAGCATCCTGCCTGATTGCAAGACTGTTGTCTACAACACCCTAAAGGTAATTTCTAAAACTACAGTTTCGTCTTCGAAAATATATGCAAATAGTGATTGAGTTTCGTTACACCGGGAGGCATCAAATTTATTTATCATTTTTGGCGACTTTAAACAGGTCGTCTCGCAGCACAGTTCAAGAAATTTCCTTACATCGCAAAAGGCAAACAATCTTAAATGGGAAATGTACTCAGAAACTATTCCCAAGATTTACCAATTGAATCTGAAAAGCAAGGCTCCCCTCGAGCTTTATTCCTTGACTAAGGACACCTCAGATTACGCGTGGTACAGCACCAGGTAATTATCGTATTTTACAAGAATCAAAGGGACTCTGTTATGCATAAATTTTTCTCCCACTTGAACCTGAAATTTTATTTAAATTGAATTTGCTTGCAGCATAAAACTCGAGCGTGAAGATTTACCATACCGCTCTGACATTTCCCCAATCCTACAAGTCGCAAACCTTGGTCATGCGATGGTTGCATTTGTTAATGGCAAATATATAGGTACCTTCAAACATACACGATAAGGATTTGAAGCTATGGTTGCAACTTTTAAGCAGAAAAAACTGATTTTCTTCTGCCTAAGAAAAGAGCTATATGAATCTATCTTAAAATTTACAGCTTATTTAGGCAAAAATAGCAAATAAGCATAACTTAAAAGCTATATAACCAAATGCAATCTAGCTTTAAGGGGAAACTTGAAAACTACAGCCAAACAAAACCCAATAAAAATTTGCTGAAGCTTTTTAAAGTAAGCATTTTCTTTTTAATATTTAGTTTCTGTTTTTGTTTTTTAGGATCTGGTCATGGAAGCAATATTGAGAAGAGCTTCGTTTTGCGAAAGGCCATAACTTTGACGCAAGGAACTAACCACATAACATTTTTGTGCTCCACAGTTGGATTCCCGGTAAAGAACATACACTTTTTTTTTTTATAGCAAAAATGAAATAACATGACAAACAACAGTGTATTTAAAAGTTTTGAAACTGAAAACCTTAAAAGAGACTAACACGTAATTGTTTGATGAATGAAGAATAGCGGAGCCTTCATGGAGAAGAGATTTGCCGGTCCACGAGCTGTAACCATTCAAGGATTGAGTGCTGGAACCCTTGATATTACTCTCAACAACTGGGGCCACGGGGTTCGT
This sequence comes from Embelia ribes, assembly GCA_001753735.1. Classification (NCBI taxonomy): domain Eukaryota; kingdom Viridiplantae; phylum Streptophyta; class Magnoliopsida; order Ericales; family Primulaceae; genus Embelia; species Embelia ribes. The sequence goes on from MKEJ01009767.1 coordinate 13,218, forward strand.
GCGAACTTTGTTTTTCTAAAACATTACTCAGTGATCGTTTCGTATTGCTTCAACTTTTGTGGTTAGAGCTTGTGATTTATTTTTTCCAGGTGGCCTTGGAAGGAGAGAAGGAAGAAGTGTACACAGAGGAAGGAGCGAAAAAGGTAAACTGGAACCCGATTCAAAAGGAAGGGCCAGCCGTTACCTGGTACAAGGTATTTACACCACTAGTTAAACTTCAGATTTGTTTGATTGCAGCTTTTAAGCTCAAGTTCTTCAAATCTTTTTACTTGAAAGCTGGCTGCATTTGGCTACTCTGCTTTTAAGCTAGAGTTTTCTTTTGCTATTGTAGCCTAAAAAAGCTACAATCCAACTCTTTTCTCAATCCTTAATCAACTTCTACTAAATTACAAATATAAACAATTTGAATGAAAAAGTGAACAACTTGAACGAGTGTTACCTTCGGAATACTTTCATTCTGTCTTTGAACCAATAAATATGGTAATGAATATAGAAACAAAATATTCTCAAGAACCTACTGAATTTGAATTTTCATTTCGCAGACATACTTTGATACTCCGGAAGGAAACGATCCAGTTGCTCTACGGATGAATCATATGGGCAAAGGTATGATCTGGGTCAACGGCAAAAGCATTGGTCGTTACTGGGTCAATTACCTCTCGCCTCTCGGAAAACCAACTCAGGCTGAGTACGTAACAATGCTTTCAACATAGTTTTGTTTTATTTTTTCACCTTCTTTTAATTGAAGGCGATCCACATTTTTCCTACCAAGATATTGTGAATACTGTTATTGAATAGGTGAAAAATTAACTTTCTTTAGTAGTGAAACCCAACGTTTATCGAAGGATTAAGTTCTAATGTTATACCCATTTAATATTTCACCGCTTGTTATTCGTTAACTCCATACATAAACATTCAAACCAGGGATCGAGCCAGGATGTATACGTAGAAAACGCATAGGTGCAGTAGTCCCTCTAAGCAAACTAGTAACTCTGTCCCTAATTCGGATATTATATAGGCAGTGTTTTAGACTTACACCGTTGTCGTGTTTTAATCAACAGGTACCACGTCCCAAGAGCCTTTTTGAAGCCGGGAAGGAATCTCCTTGTCATCTTTGAGGAGGAAATTGGTGTCAACCCAGAAAACATTGAGATTGTACTCGTTAACAGAGACACAGTGTGCAGCTTCATCACCGAGGATCATCCACCAAGCGTTGATTCGTGGGAGGTTAAAGGAGGAAAGTTCAAGCCTGTTATTAAGGACCTAAAACCCGGGGCCCAACTACACTGTCCCCAAGGAGGAGTGATCGAGAAGGTCAACTTCGCAAGTTTTGGTAATCCTGAGGGCTTCTGCGGAAGCTTTTCTACGGGAACATGCCATTCTTCCAACAACGAGAAAGTTGTCGAGAAGGTATATTGACTCTTGAGTTACACATGGGTCTAAAATTTTTTGTTTCCGAAAATAAACATAGTGCATATTATGAATTTATTTGGTTGCAATTTCTAATTATGAAAAAAGTTAGAAGGAATCCAACTTATGAGGTCAAAATAGCAAATAAGTTTAGATTAAAAGTTGAGTACACAAATGTGATACAACTTTAATGCAAAAAAATTGACAGGCTGGAAATTATAAGATGTAAATAAACTAGCCATATTTTAACAGCTTTTCTTTATTCTTATACTTTATGATCTCAAATATTGTTTTCGTTCAAATAAGCACGTTTGGTTGGCTATTTTTCTTTTTTCAAACCATTGAACCTCAACCAAATTCATTTTTTTTTTCCAGCGATTTTACATGTTATGGTATACTTAATTATGACCTTGTTGGAACTTATACAGGCATGCTTAGGAAAGAATAGGTGTTCAGTTCCATTCGATAAGAACATTGATGAAGACAAATGCCCGGGAACCTATAAGACGCTGGCTATCCAAGTGACATGTGCCGCCACTCCCACCGAGAAAATCGGAGAGATGGAGATCCCAGAATGAGAAGTAGGTTTAGCGACGACGCGTTCTGAAAATGTGAGACGCCATGATTGAGTGGCATCAACATGTACGTAATTTAATTTCGTTGTAGTTGATACTAGAGCAGTATCATTTCATTCTTTCGTTCTCTCTGAAGTTTCCAATAATTGTATCACAGGCATGCCATTTTTTAGGAACTTAAAGGCATGTTCTATATTCAGTTTTTCGGCCGCTTCGTGGTTAGTTTAGCAGTGAAACGGCTGGTTAATTTCAAGATGTTGTCTTGTTCATAGCATCTGGCATTTTTTCCTCATCATGTGTCTATCGTGTATATAATTACGTTCATATTTGATGCAATGAGATTATTCGGTTAGGTACGGTGAAAGAATAGGAAAAGTGATT
>MKEJ01009769.1:0-12953 GCA_001753735.1 Embelia ribes
ATGGTAAAATGGTTGAGGTCAAAAGGGCAGTTCCAAAAGAGCTATCACCGGGACCCAGTCGAAGCTCTCTCCTAGGGTATACGTACGGGTTGAGGGGGAATAACTTGTTTAGCAGCTATGCTCCCGGATACAATCTCAACTCTATTAGAGGCTTTGGTAGGTTTAGTACTATGGGTAGTACTCGTAATGCATATTCTCCTTTTGGTTCTCTTGGTTACAGTTTGGGTATAAGTTTAGACCAAGGGCTAAACCCGAGCTTGGGAGGAACCTCAAACTTTAGCAATAGTCTTGGATACGGACGTGTTTTAAGTCCTTATTATATTGGCAGTCCAAACAGATATAGTACTCCTATTGGGTATACCGGGGCTAATGTTCATAGTGATTCCATTCTAAGCTCGTCTACACGGAATGCATTGCGAAATGCTGCCCTTAATTTGGGTTCTGAGAGTGGGGGTTTCGGTGTTTTTGGAAACAGTGGAGCTAATTGGGGTTCGTCTCTGAGTGGTTCTAGTTACAACACTGGGGTTTCATTTTCAGATGGAGAAACTGGCTATGGACAGAGAGCTGGCATAATCAGGAGGAATGTCAGGGCCACAATGCCGGCCACAGCATCACTTTCTGCTTCTGGCAGTGGCTACGATGGTTCTTACGAAGACTTGTATCGAGGTGGTTCAGTTTACGGCGATTCCACATGGAGATCAACACCGTCTGAGATGGATGCGTCTGTTACTTTTGGTTATGGGTTTGGAAGTTCAGGAGATATTCCGGTTAAAGGTCCTGAGGAGTATGATGCTGGTTATAGTGTTGCAAATAGACAGGCAAATAGAGGTAATTCTTTTTCCCTTCATTTTTTTTTTCCAAATAGTTTCACTGCAGAAAAATACTAGTACAATAGTTCCAATCTTTTTTACACAAGGAGGTTAAATGCCAGAGGTATAAAACTAAGAAACTTCCCCATATAGGCCCTGTGCATTGGTGCAATATGTATATTGCAGACTCAGAAGCTAGGCGTTTCATTAAACAATGAAATGGATGACATGAATCTTTACTAGCTCTTTGCGGATAGTAATTAGAATTGTGAAGTGGTGATCTCATGCCTTGATGATAATTTACCGGTGTTGTCGTACTTACTAGATTTGAATGGTTGATAAAGGAGAAATAATAAACAATCTTATTTGTTGCATCACCTGGAACTGTATTTATATGGGTGATGGTTAGGTTTGAGCTCAATACCTTGCCCTTATACTTTATCGAACTGTAGATCATTATCTCCTCCAAAAGTTTAAGCTGATAGACAGATGAATCTTTTTTAAGTTCATCAGAAAATATTCCTTGAAATTGCCCACTTGGTATCTACAAAACTGTTGAGCATTCATTGGTCAGATTGTTTTCGTTTTTATATTGGTTTGTATAACTTAACTTTTCTTCCAAGATGAAATAGCTTGAGAAACAATTTTTCAATAGTTGGCGTTATTTTTTAGCCCTGAAAAACCATATCGATCCCTTGCCAGATCCAAATTAAACCATTGATTTCTCGGGTAATTTGTTCATCCCACTACAGAACTTTGTGCCTGTCAATTGAGAAGTGAGTATTTTTATCAAGATAGAATTATCAAATCCTCCTGCAACCAAATTAAACCAATGCATTAAGATTAGTTCGGAGTTCTTATCAAACATCATTTTCTTTGATTGAACCATCCAAGGTCTGTGAATTCTTCAATCAAGGGACAACGTCTGCCTTATGATGTTTCAATCTCAAAAGATTCCATTGAAAACTTAAAATCATTGAAATGATCCGAAACATGACAGAGTTATGAAATAAATGGTTAATTTCAAGACATTTGACCATATCGACTACTTTCTTAGTTTCTTCCATGTTTCCTTGGTTTTGTCTTGAAAAGAAAAGAAAGAACTAGTTACAAACCAAAACTCGAAATTGTTTAGTACAACCTAAACAGAGATAACTAGTAAGCAAGGACAAGAGGATAGCATAGAAGTTGCATAACGATTTTCGAATTTTTGTTGAAAGCTTTATCTTTTCCATTGATCACTCAATTAATTTGGCAATATTTTCCTCCTGTGTTTTCATTTAGGCCAAGTGGTTAAACCTTTTCTTTTTTCAAGTAAAGCTTCTATCAGTATTCTTTAAGGTTGATAGTTAACTCAAAAAGTTAAGTCTACTACATGCTTCAAGCATTCTTACGGATGTCTGAGACATGTTTATCGAATTCGAAAAATAAAATCATAATCATCTGCTTACTATTAATCTATCTATCATTTCCTTTCCCATGTGAAAATGAGTGAAATGTTGTTAAAAGCTCTAGGTGCCCTTATGGCGCCAAGACCCCTTATCGCTTTAGGCGCTAGGTACCAACCAAGGCACTCGCCTGAGTTGCGCAACGTACTAAATTTTTTTTTAATAGAATTGCATAATCTCATAAAATCACTAATTATTTCTAGTATACGTGGAAGTATAACTCTTGTTATAGGTGTGGTGAATTGGTGTAACTTCTTAATAATTTATTAATAACCTTTTTATAGTTTATTACAATGATATTTTCTCGCTAACTAATAATAAGTGAATATGAAGTATCATAAAAATAACATATACTATAAAGATAGAATAAAGAATAAGAAAATAGTATAATGTGAGTGAGGCGCTTGCCTTAGCACTTTTTGCGCTAGTGCCTTAAGTCAAGGCGCTCTCCTAGGCACGCCTTAGTGATGTTGCTCGCCTGTGACCATATGAGGCGCCATGGCCTCGCCTTACCTTGCTCTCTTGAGAGCCTAGAGAACTTTTAACGACAGTTATTAAATCTGTTGCAACTTTGTGTTCATTGTGGAAGGAGTAAATATTGAACTGCATATTTTTTGCTAGATTTAGATATTAATGGTGCATTAGACCTTCTCAAAGCCTGCAGTGCAAGAGTTTTGATTATATTATATTCATTACATTACCAAAACTTTACCTATATCTTTGTAAAAAAAGAATAAAAATGCCTCTTTAAATCATTTTTTTCTGTGTTGAAATTTAGTGTACTATCTTTCCCACACTGTTTACATGCTCAACCTTGTTTTGATTGGTAGTGCTGTTTATGTACTAATAGCTTGAGCAGCAGAGGGCCCAACTATAGGGATATGCATGTTAAAATAAATGCATAATGAAAAAAGAGTTTTAAAATTATGGATAAAACATTAAGGCATTGTCCAAAAGAGTTGTAAAATTAATGCATAAAACAATTCCGAAAATGTTTTCCTTTTTCGAGCTATGAAAAGTGAACCATTATTTTGAAAAAATTGTGTGCCATAAATCACTTTGATTCTGTACCTTTATCCCTTGATTCAACTTGTGTTTTCTTTTTAATATTACTAGAATGCAGCCCGCGCAATACGCGGGTTGTATGTATTATTTTCTTTTTTTCTACCATATTAATTTTAATTATTTTATAAAGTTATTCTTAATTTTAATTTTTTTATATATAACATCTTGTATTTCATCTTTTTCTTTTCGAGTTATTTATAACTTTATAAAAGGTCGGATTTGGTAGCATTTATACTATGATAATGTTTTTACGAAATATTAATATCTATTTAAGTTAATTTTTGGTATGTAAAAATCTTATCGTGATAATCTTTCTGCAGGAATTGCTTCATAGAAGAGGGGATTTTTTTTTTTTTCCTGAAAATGAGATTATAGCTGTAGATGAAAGATTAAAGAGAAAAGTGAAGAGACTGTGGATTCGCATAATCCGTGCAGAAGTTAACAAATCCGATTATAAGAAGCTCGATCAATAAAGCTAACAGGGGTTTTGATTGAAAAAGCAATTACAAGAGATTTTGTTAAGGTCTGGGATTTTATTTTTTCTCCCCAGTAGTATAGAGGTTTACTTCCAGGCATTTGATTGAAGATGAATGAGTTATGCATCTTCGGCAAGATGGCTCGTAACTTTGATAGTACAACAAATTATTATTATTTTTTTTCTATTTTTTGCTTCTGGTTTTATTTGTTCTTCTTTTATCCGTTGTGACGTGTGGCGAAGGTGCTACTCTTGTCCATATTCCCTTTTTTCCCATCTCAGGAATTGTTTTCCTCTCAAATTGTACTTGAGGTTCTATGTTCGTTTACTTTCTAGTGTGGAAGAGTAGAGGGATATCCACTTGGAATTCCCATTAAATAAGTTTTTTGTTTATCTGGATTTACTATATAAAGAAAGAGTGTCTATTCGACATGTTTAAACTTCTTTTTTGCATACTTTCTTTTATTTTGTCCAACTGTTAGTCGATTTACTTGGTCTAATTTGACGTTGCCGAACATTTCATGATGGAAAGTAGCAATTTCCTTCGACTTCCTAACTACTTGACTGTTCTCATTTATGGTTTTCTCACCAGCCAATACTCGGGCATTCGAGTTGATGATGTTCTGGTGCTTAACCTGGCATTAATCACAACTCAATGATCTTGTGTTTTCGAACCCTCTTCTATTTACAAGGGTGGCTAGTGGTGAAATATGTATTAGTTTTGCTTTATAATTTGAATCTGAAGGCATGTTTGGTTGCAGCTTATAAGGCCGCTTTGTTTACGAAATAGGATTGTGGCTTTTGTGCTAATCCTGTGATGCTGTCTAAATTGCTTGTTCATCCCAATGGGATTTGGTTAGCCTTTTCCACTTGAATACTGCACTAAGATAAGCTTTTGTTGCCTTGGTCTTAATTCTCCAAATATTCAAAATACTGCCCATCGATAGAATGCCCCGAGCACGAATTTTCCTGGACGAAGCTATTCCATTCATGGTTGGTGAAGTTCGATACCTAAACTCACCATTTCAAATGGCAAAGAATAAGGAATGGCAACTCCCAACCAACTATAAAGTAAATCGATTTTTTTGTAAATGCGAATTGGCAGGTTCGCAGCAAGCACGACTTTGTGGAACGGCAATTGCAGTAAATATTTTCAAAACAGGCCGCTTCTTCGGACATAAACTTCTTGTTTTGCGTTTCTATTATCCAACAAGCTGCGAAACTTTGGAATCAACAAAGAAAACAAAAAAGCCAAGTCTTACCAAATACTAACTTTTCTTCACAAGAACAGAAAAAACAAGAGCGTGTTAATGTCAATACATTAGAAAGAGGACAAAACCAAGAGTTGGTAACACATTACAAAGTCAAAAACATACATAACATACAAATACAACACTACAAACATAAATTAACCACCATATCATGACAAGTCGTTTCTAGTCCCTAATCATTTGTATCTCAGCTCAGAAGAAGGCCCTGCTCCCATAAAACACCCGGGGCCCACCGTTCTTAGACGCTGGCGTTGACGGTTTCTGATCAGAACTTGAGCTCTCCGAACTAGGGGGCCCACTCTCAATATCCATCGGAAGCTTCATCTTGGCCAACGACTCGGTGAATTGTTGCATGCTCTTCATGTACATATCAACTATATCTTGTTGTACCACTTTTTGCTCGGGTTCGATGCTGACATTAATTACAGGCTTAATAAATGTTTCGGGTGAGACATTGCTCTCGGCATCTCCCTCTTCCTCCCTCTTCTCCTCGAGAGGGGAACCCAATTCATGACTGGGAGACGATTTAGAGTACCCATTTGTCGACACACTACTCGGGGGAGAATTGTGCTTTAAAGGGGGATTTGGTTTATTTTCTTCATTCGAAAAGCTCTCGATGAACCGTGCTGCCATTTCACAATCGATTTGGTTTTCAGTCTCAGAAGAAACAAAACTTTCTGAACTCTGAGATGGGTACCCAAAATACTCTGAAACCATATTGTCGTTCTCATTTGCGATCTTCGGGTCAGGGAATTCAATTTTTTCGAAATCACTGAGCGTTTTTGTGTCCACATCAATGTCAGTCACCGAAGGGATCGCAATCACATCCGGTGAAGCTCCGGTGTACGAGAGCGAGAGCTGGACGAACCCCGCAGGGGAGTGGAAGAGGTCAGTGGAGGAAAGCGAGAATTCCTTCTCTATATTACCATTCTTGACAAGGACCTGGGATAAAGGCACCAAAGCAAAACCCAATAACTGGTCCTCGAGATAGTTCCTCACCCGACTAAGCATCCATATCTCGCACTTGAGTGAACAATCAAAAGTTTGCACATTTATACGCACTTTGTCATCGAAAACAGGATTTTGTCCGCCGCCATTGATGGTTTTTGTAGCAACAGTGTTTTCGGGGTCGCTCGTAAGGCAAATCTTGGCATAAACGTCTTGCTTATGGTATATACATATGTTGTGTATATCCCTAGCTCTATGAACATAGACCTCGAGTTCACCAATCGATTCTTTGCTTGGAACTTCTATGCCCTTTGAAAAGCAACCGGGTTTTTGAGGGAAAAAGTCGGATTTGTGTTTTTCCAAATCACCATAAATGGGCGAGCCTTTGAATGGCGAAACAACAGATTGAGGGGAATCCATTGTACTAAAGAGATATTGAACCTGAAAATCGAAAGAACAAACAGAATAACAAACTCACGTCAAACAAAAACCGCCAAAATACCGAATTGCCAAATATCAAGGAAATTTTCTATATTAGTGCTTTTCAGAATGCAGATTCTACATATTTAAAGCTAAATGACAGGTCTTAAATCAGAACCCAAGTTGAAAGCAACAAATTCGCTGGCAATTACTTACGTAGATGATTTAAGAAATAGAACGTAGGCTAAATTTATAAATCAGAGACCCAAACCATAAAACTATTCACTAGAGTGCAGGCAACTCTCAAAACCAAGTTTTCAACAGCTAAACCAGAACTACAAAGCCAAGATCCAATTTTACAGACCAAACCCTACAATTGGATAAAAGTAGTGCTAGCAATAAGCTAGGCTGCTCGCGAGCAGCTCGAGCTCGGCTCGATAAATGCTCGGCTGGAGTTCAACTCAATTGTAAATGAGCCGAGATCAAGCTCAATTTTGAGCTCGGCAGTGCTAACAAGCCGAGCTTGAGCAAAGAGTAGCTCGGCTCGTTATGCTTGCGAGCCGCTCGAAATAAATACAATATATGATATTATATAAATATATATATATATGTATATATTTCATGTGATTACTATAGTAAATAAAATTTATCTTAAAATAAATACTAAAATGTCTCACTAAAAATTCATTTTGCCTCTATTAATCATTATCATCGATATGTCATCATAAATATTTTAATCATTCCAAATTTAAAATTCACTCCAAAATTATCAAAATATCATTAATATTTAATATTTTCGGAATTACATGTGTTGTTTACGAAATTTTGCATAAGAGTAGACGAAAATCTCAATAAAAAATAATATTGAGCTCAAAATGATATACAGTTAGCTAGGAATTAAATGGTTTGAAAGCTGCTCGCGAGCTTTTTAAGCTCGGCTCAAGTTCAACTCGAATGTTAATGAGCCGAGCCGATTTGAGCTTGAGCCAAGGGTTTTTCTTGACGAGCCAAGTTCGAGCAACCCAAAACTCGGCTTGGCTCGTGGTCACCCCTAGATAAAATAAGGCAAACTTCAGAAACCATAAGTCCACAACTAAGGGCATTCCTACTAGTGCCCCTAAATGAGTCCCTACCCTAAAATCTTAAGGCTTAAGCCCAAGAGAACCTCCACCAGGGTATCCAAGCATTATTGAAACCTCTAAAAAATTGAGGATTTGCAGAAGTCCTCTCTTGAGCTAAGGACTTATTTTTCATGCCCATTTCTATTTTTAAGTTTAAGGTTTGCCGTGGGAATTCTCCATATCACAGTCTTCATTTCTAATGTTTAAGGCATAAGGATTAAAACTTAGGGGTTAAAAATAGGTATTCTATTGGGAGTGCCCAAAGGTTGGGCTTAAGTTCAAATATAGCAAAATAGCTGATTTTGAGAATACAAAACAACTTTCATAAGCTCCAATTGGCACATCAAAGCCCCAGAGGTAGCTAGAAACGATGAAATTTTTTCCAAACCCCATATGTCAATAACTTCGTACAAGCTAATATATCAAAAAGAGAATAGCAAAATACCTATGATTTCGAGAAGTTAAAGCTACAAGACGAAAAAGCAGAATCAATTCACAGCCTCACCGCATAGATTTAGCTGGAGAAGGAGAATATTAAAATCCAAGTGTCAATTGAGCTAAAATACAGTAAATTTTGCAAATAAATGTCAAATTTTGGGAATTGAAAGCAAAAGAATTAAGCTCGAATTTAAATAAAAGAAGATAAATAAATAACAAGATTCAGCTAAAAATGAAAGCAAAAGTCAAAACCCAGAGGCCAATAACTCACTTTGAGCTAAACTTACAGAAGTATGAAAACAAATATGACTTTTGGGAACTAAAAACAACAGAAGTAAACTCCAATTCATTCACCTTAACCTAAGATTCAGCAAAAATGGACAAAATTCAGAACCCAGAAGCCAAAATCTCACTTTGAGCAAAATTGATCAGAAATTATAAATAGCTATGAGTTTTGGGGAACTGAAAACAACAGAATTAAGCTCCACTTCGCACACCTAAACTCTAGATCCAGCTTAAAAGAAGGCAAAGTTGAATTTTCTTGAGCTACCAAGTTTCCCAAATTAGAAATATGTTAAGTGAAATACCCCAAAACCAATAAGCTAAACACAAAAATATCCAAAACCCATATATAGCTGCATCAAGATATGAAAAAAGAGAAAAGATTCCAAAATAAAGCTTCCATCTTTTACAAAGAAAACAAAAACACCACAAAAAAAGAATCAAAAAGGACCAAAAAGGAAAGCAAAACCAGTGACTCAGATCTCAAATTCAACAAAATTCATCTCAAATCCACCGAAAGAGCAAATCAAATGAACACAAAATCAGAATCACAAAAGATAAAGCCCAAAAAGGGAGAAAAGTGAACCCTTTTCTCACCTTTTTGTCCCCAAATCGTTTCCTTTTTTCTGAATAAATTTTAGATCGAATCCAAGATCTGTCACCGACCCAGTTCTCAAAATGAAATCTTTTTCGGAGAATTGGTGGTGACAAAGTGGGAGCTGTAGAGAGAGAAAAGTAATTGAGGAATAAAATCCGACCGAGTACTGAAACTTCACGGATTTTGGGGTTTTGTCAGAAATTTAGGGTATTGTGGATTTGTAATCCGCGTGGATATATGTGTGTGTGTGTGTATATATATATATATATATAGATAGATATAGATATATATATATACTTTTGCCAGTAGATATTTTCATTTTCCTGCTTTTGTTATTTTAGGATTAGGATAAATTACATTCTAATTTCTCACCGGAAACTCACTTTTCGTAATCTCTTCTGCTCCTAGAAAACTTATCTAAATAAGAAAAAAAAATCATGTTTATTCGCTTACTTTATATGATGGCTAGTCATTTTCTAGTACAAGTATATATTATTAATTAATTATTTATAATATCTTGGCTTCATATTTCTCTTATATATTCGATGATTTGTTTAGATGAAATATACTTAACTTTAATTTGTTCGAAAGCTAATTGCTTCTTAGAAGCTAAATTACTATAAATAAGTTCACTCATAAGTTAAAATTCTTAATTAAGTCAACTTATTTCATTAAAGTAAAAAATAAATAAAAAGTAATAAGTTAAACGTAACCTATTTTAATTTATATACATGTCAATTAAATTTTATTTATTAATTATTAGATTTGCCCTAAAAAAGATTTTCTCTCTGAGTCAACTAACTCGTAAAAAGTGCTAAAACTAAATTTGATTCGTAAAAATGCTAAAACTAAGTTTTAAACAGTTTAAAATAATAATTTTGTAATTTTCATACTGTCAAATACGTTTTACTCTTTAATAGTAATATGCAACAAAATTACCACTAAATATTACAGCTCTATCTCTCTAAATTTCTCAAAACACGATTCATGTTCACAAGACAATTTTACATTAATTTATTTTACTTATTAGTAATAGTTTCTTTGCTAACTCAGATCATTGGTTAAAGTCAAAATAAGTTAAAACCAAGTAAAAACAAAAAGTATCACCATAACTTATATTCTAGCTAAATAATTATACTTCTCAATTATTAGATTAGATTCAACAAAAGTAACATCGACTACGGCACAAACTTAATTTCGAAAAGTGAAAATTAAGTAAAATAAGTTTTCTATTTTAATCATAAGATGAAAATAGGCTATTCCTGAATATAAAAGAGCTTTATGAATTAACATTAATTACAAATCTTTTTTTTTTTTAGTATTTTACTTGAAATAAAGAATTTTTATGTTAAATTGATCTTATGATATATTTTTTCAAAGGAAAATTAGTGAATTGCCAAACCCCAAAACTGAAGGAAAACAAAAATTTTCCATCTAAATCTTTTCCAGATAAATAATTTTCCTCAGAAGTTATTTTCTACCTAAACAAACGCAGGCTTAGCTATGACACAATGCGAATCTCAATCATCAATGCAGATGAGTAACATACCGGAGATAAGAATCTAATTGGATAAATATGAATGGATTATATTTATCAATCCTTCTTTAAATGATAAATCACTACAAGTGATGGAGGTAGTGGATTTAAATAATGGAAAATCCAGTATTCAAAAGTCATACGTAGAATGATTGGAAAGGTAGAAATAAGACCAGATATAATTTGATCATTATAAACAAATTCAAAATAATTATAAAAAGAATCAATCATTAGTTCTCACCCAGGGAGGAATGGAATCCGATACATAAAATCAATTAATAAAGGAATAGATAATTATAAAAATATTAGGACTAAGCCATATCATATCATGCTCAAGACATGTCTTATTATTCACCGGTGGAAGTGAAATCCTGTAAGTAAAATATAAACTCCGTCGTAAAGTATATATATATATATGATTTTTGAAATAAGGAAAGTAGTTTTTTTTTATACCTAAAAGAAACAGGAAATTTTCATCAAATTGCAAACTTTCTGTTCCAGTAAAGAAAAATTCACATTTGTAAATGGATAAGCATGAGCCAAACCCTTAACTTTGAGCTTGTTTCGTTTGCAACCCTACGACAAGTCGCATAACTTCAACTTCCGGATGCAACGCAGATGCCAACTTATTATTTCTCTACATTACTAATCCCACGTCTTAGTGCTTTGATGCAACTATGTATTATTTACAGGCTTAGTTCTTTGATATATAGGTGTTTCAATACATGTCTATACCACCAAGAATTGTAGAGTTTCAACTACAATTTCAATGCCAACAAATTCAGGGCAGCATTAATTAAACTAATAAAAGTTAATCCAATATGCATATCATAATAATCACCAAAGTAAGGGGTGGAGAATTTGATTGAATTTGGGTTTTGCAGACTACCACAAAAAGTTGCATGTTATTCCTGTATTACAAGCTTTTTAACCAAACTTTTTACGCAAACTACTAATTTGGCACTCCATAATATCCGTGAACTAAATTTTTGTTCCACCTCGAAGATCATACAAATTCTAAGTACTTTAGAATTTGTTACGAAAAGATGTGGACATTTTAGTGTCGCATATTAATAGCTTTGTTCATGAAGGCCATGAAATCCATCCCTGAGTTGCTCCCTATTAAATCATGGATTTGAAAAACGACTAGCTTAAACTACGATTCAAAAGCTGAAATGCACTCCTTGTATGCAAATCAAATCACACTACGGACTTCATAGGTTCATAAAATTTAGTCTACCTTCGTACAATAGTTATACTTCATTCACAACTAATGTTAAATTTGTAGCGCTTTCACATTAATTCAAGGAGATGGAAGTTATGCAACACATAGTAAAACATTAATATGATTGATTCATTAAAATAATACAAAGCATTTAGCAATGGCTACGAGCTGAAGGGTTTAAGAACGTACGAGCGCCTCTCTTGTTGATATATTCGGCTCTGGAGCTCCGTAGTTGCATTTCTGGTACCTGTCAAGCGTCTTCAGCATGCTATATACACACACGAGCATAGATAGTTTAGTAAGAAATTAGAAGTAGCATTCAAAAACTCATAATGATGGGTTTATATATGCAGGGTGGTGCGACTGAATTAATAATAAAACAAGGGGCAGTAAACTCACATATCTGTGGAGGCAAGTGGACTTTAAGGTTAAATTAAAGAAACTGTGTCTATTCTAAAACTTATATTCAGAAAATGTAAGGAAATAATTAAGTTTTGGAAAAACACAGTACATATGCTTAATGTTAGGTTTTGTTTAGTTGCGAGTTTTTAAGTTTTAAGCTCAAACTTTGCTATCTTGTGTGCATTTATTTGCTTAGACTAAGCAAAATTTTTTTGATATTTTGGTCTAAAAATTTTAAAATCTTTAAACTAGACTTATCTAGCCTTTTTTTTACCCTGAAAAAAGCTTAGCTTAAATGTTGCAATAAGATAAACCTTTAGCAAGCAAAGTTGCACAAGATTGAAGTGGGCATAAGCACGATATACTAATGGGCACAGGACAAGATTAGAACGAACTACAATAAAACTTTCGATTTGAGTATTATTACTGCCAATGCCATTGGCATCTTTGGAGTTAGCAATATAGCTCGGTTGTCAGAATTCTATAGCACAACCAACATCAGCTCCATTGGGGCTCCAAAATCCTGAACGACTCTTTATAATACTTGCATATCGTTCGTGCTACTTAACAATAATTGCACATAGTTATCGTTCATGCTACTTAACCATGACTAAGAACATAATTTAAAAAAAAAAAAAAATTTAACTATATTCTATAAGTATTAAAAAATTATTTTATTTTACAATCCAAAAATAATATTCTCGCTATTACAAAATTATAGCTATTTTAGTTGATAATTTTAAAAAAATAATAATATATTTGAACAGAACATATATATTATTACTTATCGAATATCTCATCCAATATCCCATTTTTTAAACTATGCTAGGGTTAATTACAACAATGGTCCACATAATTTCAATAGTAATTTTTTCTAATCCCCAAAATTTCATTTTTAATAGAAATAGTTCTCA
>MKEJ01009776.1:0-10921 GCA_001753735.1 Embelia ribes
CTTTTAGATGTACTTGATTTAATGCTAAATTATATAGTACTACTATTTATCCAATTCAATAAGATAACTAGTAGCTTGAATTGTGATCAATATAATTACTTTTTAGTATAAATTTATCTTAAATGACAGAAATATTATGGAATGATAGAACGATGATAGTCTCATCTCAACTTTTTTACAAGATGGTGAAACAAAATTAACTCAAAAGTAAGTTTAGCATAAATCGAAACTCTACATTAATTATTATACAATATCAATTGAATATAATAGTAGTTACGCAAACACGATGCCTGACTAATTTTATCGATTGAAACATAACAATAAAACACAGTGATGGGTGAATGTTTATGCATATAAAGCATATAACAAAATAAAGGGACTGAGTCTGTAATTAAATCGAAATTACCTGTCATTCATGCTAATTATCAAGAAGGTCAGGGACCAATGAAGTAAATATTATTTGACAGTTGTACATGTATTGTGTACTATTAAAGCTGTCATATGTCAGCTGAAAGAACAGATGGAAAAAGTTTATCCCCCTATCTTTAATCTTTTTCTAAATTACTTGACACCTTGCCAAAACTCTTTCTTACTTAAGCATTGGATAGTCGGTGAACAGTCCCTCTGTCCGCACTTTCAGGTACTAGAGTAGATCCAAAGGCCATTCGAGGAGCAAACAACTTATCCGTATCACAAGACAGATATCATCGGAAAGCGTGTATTCGATTCATATTTAGGTACGCACTCTTCATATATACATATATATATATATATATATATGAATGAATAGATACACACAAAATATAAATACAAATTTCCTAAATTTTATTTTTATTATATCATTTTCTTTTACAAATAAATTTTGTAGAGCCATGCGTGAGAGCACGTTATATATTAACGCCATTCATATTAGTTTCTCTTGCCAAATTACCTAGCATACATCGAAGGGGCTCTCTCTCTATATTTTTTTAATATTATTTGTTCAGTAAATTATGCTTTAAATTATCTATCATATCTTACATTTCATTATTCTTTGTTAAAAACTTCGTACACAACAATACAGGTATTTTCAATCTAAATTTTTTTATTCAATTGCATAGTAATAAAAAATGTTATTCATTAGCTTTAAATATTCTAGTTTTACGAGGTTATCTTATTGAAATATTTTTATATGAATGAGAAAAATATTAATTAAAAATCTACTAAGTATATCAATTTAAAAATTTATAGAAAATAATTTAATTCAATATTTTTATCAGAAGTTTGTAATTATGTGTCTTGTAAACTAGTTTTGATAATTTGTGATAAGAATTAACAGAGATAAAAATCTATTTATTATATTTTTAAGAAATGAACAATAGTTGTACAAGTTGAAGGAATCACTATAGTCATCATCCATTTAGGTAATTAGAATATATTCTGATGCGAGTCAGAAGGAAATTAGTATTTAGAATAACTCCACCTAATTATATATTGAGCAGTGTTATATCGATTCAAAACTTTAACTTGATTCTTTTACCTTCTGATGTGGTTAGGAAAATTTTAGATCCAGTCATTAATGTAATATATCTAAAAATAAATCAAATTCAAAGATTTTTCTTATCACATCAGCGGATAAGAAAATCCACTAAATATTTTGAATGAGAATATCAATTCTCTTGTTTATTTAGTAAGTGCATCACCAGTAGAGATAATGGGTTCTTTACATACGAATTGAGAATGTGTTCTTTACATATGCTTACTTAAGGAGAGAGTAAGGAATTCTTAGCTAAAAACCTCATTTTATATTTTTATGGTCTCTTTTTAAAGATAACGGGTGAATATGATGAGATATAAACAAAATTTAATAATTATCAGATAGAAAATACTTGAATTAAAGGAGAGAAAATACTAATATTGTCATTTAAAAAAATCGATAATGTGTCAGTGACAGTGATATGCGAGACCAACCTATTAGTTTCAGTATTAAATTATTTACAGTAAAAATTTTTATTCACATTTTCAGTATTAAATTTACATTATATATTTTTTTATAGTCACTCCCATAAATTTTATGCTTATGTACCATATTTCTGGCGAGGAATTGGCGGTGAAGTAATCTCAAAAAATGGTGAGAAAAAAGAGGAAGAAAAGGGCGCATATTTTAAACAATTTGAGCAATTCAAATACTCAGTTTTGTCCTCTTGGATTAATGCAGGATTTGATCCAACGGTTGTCATATAAATAATTCTTTTAATTCAGAATCGTCTGATCAATTTTAAATTCAATCTAAACGATAAAAAGCCCAAGTCTTGGACCGAAGAAAAGTGTTACTACCATACCTTAAAAGTCCAAAAGCAGCTTGAAAGATGCCAGCAAAGCATGTGACAGTGAAAGCAATCTTAGTGTAAGCAATAGGATTAGCCTCTGGATCTTGTAATTTCTGGATCATTGAAGACATTAAAATTGAAATCACAGCCACAGGCCCAATTGCTATCTCCTTTGAAGTGCCCATCATTGCATATATAAGTGGAGGAACCACACTTGTATCTAATCACATGAAAACAAACATGTTTTTATTTTTTGCAACAAAATTATTGTTCTCCATTTATGAATTTCAAGAAATAAAATAATGTAAAAACATAATCAAGAATAAGAGGGTATGTCTGGTTGCAACTAAACAGGAAAAAAAAAAAAAAAAAGAAATAATTTTTTCGGTCTCGGAAAAAAAATAGATGAGAAAACTTATGTAGTTCAAGTCAGAATAAAAAAAATAATCCAGTTTAAAAACTCAGCAACCAAATGTAAATCATCTATTAGCCAAAGATGAAGCGACTTACAGAGACCATATCGCGGGTCAAGCTTGGCTAGGGTGGCATACCCAATACTCTGCACAAAAGACACGCACCGATGTTTAAGTGACTGCTCAGTGCACGAGACTCCAAACACTAAGTTCATAGGCTAAAAGGATTTCTAGTTTAAAAATGATGCATATCATTATACATATGTAAAATAAAAGTTATACAAGTCATGAACATATAGATTTGGAATATACTATCAGCCCCCAGAACTCCGAGCTCAAATTTTTTTTGGTGAAAATATATATGGTTATAGAAGAAAGTGTGTATATATATAGAATTAATGGTCTTATTTGGTTCACCTGTGGAATGCATAGGCTTGCAAGAGTTAAACCAGCTAAAAGATCCCTGTTGAATTTTTTCAGAGTGTAAGTTCGAGAGCAAATTAGTATCGGGAAAATTGCCTGCATCACCGAAACTATCCCGGGCAAGGGCTTCTCTTTGAGATAATTCATTTTCTTTTGGCATGAACACGCCGCCCCTTTCACAAAATTCACAATTTCGTCGCACAAACTCGGTGGTTTCGGGGCATTTAGTACCCACTTGGTCCACTCGGCCTGTTTGTTTCCTTCCAAGTTAGGTCCTTTTTCAGCTGAAACATGAGAATCAGTGGCGAAACCAGGCATGGTTTCTTGAAGTGTTTGGGAGAACTCGGGGAGCTCTCTTTCAGAATTCGTTAGAACTCTAATCGAAGATAGATATGTTTCGTTCTCCGTTTCGGAATCGGCTATGTTAGGAGTCACCATTTGAAGTACCACCTAGAGCAGACAAAGAGGAAAAGAAAAGGGAATGTCAATTGCTGAGAAATTGAAACACTAAAATCATGTAAAGATTTATCAAGCACCTTGTGCCACAATAACGGTGGTTTGTGTATTTATATATTTTCATAAGGAGTTCAAATAGTTGCCTTTTGAGGTCACCGTCCCAATTCCCGAAATTTATTTGAATATGTATAAAAAAAATTAATTTTTTTTTATATTAAAATTTGAAAATATCATTCTTAATATTACAAAATTACAATAATTTTAATTAATAATTTAGAACAAAGAAGGTTAATAATATATTTAACAAAATTTATATATCACCAACTATATGATATTTCAATTTAAAAGCTAATAATTGATAAGTATATTTACACTAATGATCCCCATAGTTTTAACAATAATTCTTTTTGGTCCTCCTATTTTCACTTATTAGAGTAATAATTCTCACACTTCGGAAAATAGATAAACTTGGTCATTACAGTTTAGTATGTTCAATAATTTTTCTCATACTTAAAATATTACAATATCCCCAAAAGATAAAATATTAATATTAAATATCATAAAAGATTAACTTATACCGTTCCTAAAACGATGAAATAATAGCAGACAAAATAAATGAATCATGTTGTTATTGTACAAGATATGCACGATTAATAGCAGAAGATGCAGTGAAGGAGCCAATAACAGGAGCATATAAAAGCTGTGATTGACGCTTCTCAGTCCTATCAATAAATCCATAGAGACCCTCGCCACATAAATAAGGGACAAGTTGAATTTTTCACAATCGATAATTATCCCATGCAAGTTTAAGAGTGACGATGTGATAGAGTTTGACGACATATGGCATGATGGCGATGAGGTGGTGACTGCCTAGGAGCTGGCAAGCAGGGGGCACCCAGGTTGGATGTCGTCGATGGTGGGAGAGCTGCCGATTGTGGGCTGGACAGTGGTGGTATCGAGGTTCAGGGATATGCGATCGTTCGGTTGCACTGATAAGGTGTTATGGGCAGCTCGGGTTTCAGGAAAATAAAAAATAAAAATTACTGATGACCTTAGTGTTAGACTTTTGATAACATGTTGATATAAAATAATGATTATGATATTGATTAGCTCAATTACACATGAGAGGAGAGACTCTTACAAGTCTATATACTAGAGAATTCAATTAATAATATAAATTCACAGCTAGCTTTTATTCTTTACACCAATATCACTCATATCATAAACAGTAGATGACGAGTGCAATTTGCCCAATCAAACTTTATGCATAAAATTTATAAAAAAATCCGGCGAGATTAGGGGCAAGATTTTTGTCCCATTCGATCTGTCAACGACTTATTGGCATAGCGATGGTAAGAAAAAAAATACTTTTCAGTCAATATTATCGCATGCTAACGTGGTGACACTTGTCTTTATCGATAGCAACATGATCCCTGGACCAAAGTGTTAATTAATAATTCCTGTGCAAATTGAGTTATTAATGATCTTAAAGAACAGTGGACCATTTTCATTAACTTGCTACTGATATGCTCAGAGCTTCTTATCCAACTTTAAGACAAACGGATCATAGTGACCAGACGATCCTTGTTTCGCATCTCATAGCCCCGTCGCCCACTTTCCCATAAAATAAAATAAAAATTATAAATTTTTAACATTTTGATCTAAAAGTTCCATAAACAAATCTTTTTTGAGATATCTTTGACTTATGACTAAATTGCTTGTGACTTTTTTTTTATCTTATTTCATTGCTCGAGGACAACATAAAGGTCGATCGAGTGCACGTGTGTTGCTTTGATCCGTGTGCATGCATTTTTTTCAAATGAATTGATTGACTTTTGTTCCTTGTTTATACGTACTTTCCACCGTGCATAAATAATTGCACGACTGTGCACATTTTTGTACCATATTTTAAAATATAATAATTGAAAATATTAATATAACAAAAATAATAAATTCATCATCATTTTATATCTAAAAATATGAATTCGATATTTTTATTATATTTAAATCTTAAATTATTATATTTCAAAACATTCTAAAAAATCATATACAATCAAATTGTGTAATTATTTGTGAACAGAAATAATATTTTTAATTTACCTTTTAACTAAATAAATAAATTTTTTTATTTTAAAAAATTTGCATACATTTAGTTAAAAAATTTTAATTTATTAAGCCAAAATATTTAATAAGCTCAATTTAAAAATTGAGTAACCAAACATTGTATTTATTATTTGTCCAGCCAGAGAATATTATTAATGTAAATTGGATTATAATAGCTATAATTATCATCTCCGGCATTCAATCCTCCCATCATATTGTATTAACCATAGTTTCCATTTTCATAAGTTGATACGGGTGCAGTGCATAAAATGAAAAACACGACCCCAAGCAACCTAAATATAAATTAAGGGTGGAAAAAAAAAAACCAATAGAACCGAAATCAAACTGAATTGAACATGTTGGTCCAATTCTGGTTCAGTACTACACTAATTTCAATTTGATTCCTGCACTAAAAAGTATAGGATCTAAGAATTCGATTTGGTTCCCGATTCCTAATATTTTAGAATCAGAACCAAATCGGAATCGGACCAGAATTGGAATCAGAACCCATATGAAACCAACTATATATAGTTATAATTATGTATATACACATTGAAAATTACATATTATACATAGGTTTCAATCTCTTCTGTCCAATTTTCAAACTTTGATATTATTATGAATACACACATTGAAAATTGCATATTATGCATACGTTCCAATCTCATCATCCAATTTTCAAACTTTGATATTAGAAATTAATATTTTCAACCAATTGTATGCAAAAATATAGGTTCAATTATAAGTTTTTTTTTCGTGCCAAAATTTAGTGAGAGAATTATTTTTCATTAGTTATAAACTAGGTGTATAATAATCTTTGTATATTAACTGTAGAAGGACTAAATAATAAATAAGCTATAACACTAAAAATACACAAATATTATGAAGTTTAATATATACTCCACCTTAGGTTGAAGCATGTAAATCCGTAATACTCAACTTGCACGTGAAAAATTGATGCAAATCCCATCCAAGAGGCTTAGTAAATCATCAGCAAGCTGCGACTGAATGGAGGTGCATAAGGGCTCAATAAGACCAGAACGGAACTTGTTATAAACTAAGTGACAATCAATCTCAATGTGTTTAGTGCGCTAGTAGAAAATCGGATTCCTAGTAATATGTAGTGCAACCTGGTCATCACAAAAAAGCTGAATAAGTCGAATGAGCGGAATACCCAAGCCATGAAAAAAAGTAGTCAACTAAACCAACTCAGAAGTAGTAGTAGCCATCACGTTATACTTGGCCTCGACAGAGAAGCGTGAAACGACATTCTGCTTATTGGAGCGCTAAGAGATAAAACTTGAACCCAAAACAATATAGAAACCTGTGGTCGATCGACGTGTAGTAGCACAGTTGGCCCAATTCGAATTTGTATAAACAGTAAGTTGTAGATCATGATCAAAAGGGAAGAATAAACCATGCCCAGATGTCCCTTAATATAACATAAGATGTGATAAATTGCCTACAAATGAGTGTCTTTGAGATGCCGCATGAACTGACTTAAGGTAATAACTGCATAGGAGATATTAGAGCAAGTAATAGTCAAATATATAAGGCTGCCGATAAAGTCGTTGATAGGGTCCAGGATCGGATAAAAGTATGCCATTATCAAGATGAAGGCGAATATTCTGCTCCATCGGAAAAGATATTAGCCGAGCCCTTACGCATTTAGAGTCTGTCAGAATGTCAAGAGCGTACTTATGTTGAGAAAGAAAGATCCCACTAGAATTACGAGCGAGTTTCAAGATCAAAAATTATTTCAATGTCCCCAAGTCTTTTATACGAAACCGATCAGCCAAGAATTTCATTGCAACGAAAATGCTAGTCGGATCATTGTCAACAATCAAAATATCATCAATATAAACTAATATAACAGTGAATAAATTACCCATGACATGAGTAAAAAGAAAATGATTGAACTGGGATTGCTTATAGCCAATTAAGAGCAGTACTTATGATAACTTAGAGTACTAGTTCCGAAAAGCCTGCTTTAGACCATAAATAGACTTTTGTAGGCAGCATACACGTGTCTCCGCTTGTACCACATATCCGTGGTAAAAATATATAAACCTCGTTATCGAGTTCCCCATGCAAGAAAGTATTATGAATATCAAGCTGGTGAAGTTCTCCACACAAAATTTAGTGAGAGAATTATTTTTCATCAATTATAAATTAGGTACATGATAATTTTTTTTAATTAATTGTAGAGAGACTAAATAATAAATAAGTTGTAACACTAAAAGCACACAAATATTATGTAGTTTGACAAATCTTTCCCCTAATTTGTTTCAATTAGTAATAAATGTACATGTTGACCATATTTTTATTATAATATCTTTTGATAATAACTAAATTAGATAATGCATTTAATTAATACTTGATTATATTACTAATGGTTGTTAATTATCTAAGGATTGAAAACAAGCTAAAATAATGTATATTAAGCTAAACAAATTTCGACTACACTCAGACTCGTGACCACATACAGATAGAAGGGCATCTGTACACGGACACAAGCTTGGACTTGTGACTGCATACGGACGCCAGAAGGGCATTCGTACACGGACACAAGCTTGGATTCATGATTGCCTTCTGGCGTCTGCACACGGACGCAAGCTTGGACTCGCTACCGCATATAGACAAAATGGCATCAGTACACCGACACAAGCTCGGACACGCGATCGTATACGGACAAAAGGTTGACAGCATATGGATAGAAGCTCGACCATAAAAATAGTTGATATAGTTCTATGTTTCAAGAACTTCTGTCATATCTCAACTCGAGCTCAAACACTAAATAGAGGATTTCATCAACACTTCAAATCATCCCTTCAAGTTTTCTCATCTCTCTAAGCAACAAGCCATAGTTCAGCAATTTAAATTTTATTGTCTTTGATATTCGCTTATAAAATCCTATATACTTAAGAGTTTCAATCTTCATTATTTTTTGAGTATAAGGATTCAGTTTTCAATAAATTCTTATATTACTGAGTTGTGAGGGTATACCTTTATTTGAGGGGTTGTCTCAAATAGAGTGATCAGTATCCATGAAGTTGATTGGGTTGTAATATTTATCATGGTGATAAAGGAACCTCAAGTAACCTTTGGCAGATTGGATGTAGGGGATCAACTGATCTTTAGCCGAACCACTATAAAACTCTGTTTGCAATCTCTATTTCTTTAACTCTTTTCATAATAGTTATTCGTTTTATTAATATTCTTGCGTGAAGTTTTTAAAGGCTTATTTTAATCATAAAGTGATTAAATTATAGTTTAACACAATTCACCCTCCCTTTTGTATTTGCTTAAGGAATAACAAGCGATATCAAAGCAAGTGCTCAATTTTCTAAAACTTAACAGTTTTTGAGTTAAAAATTTATGGCAAACATGATACCCACTTTTACTCACAAAAGAAACTCTATTTCCAAACCTTCCCTATTTGATGGCTCAAATTATGCTTAGTAGAAAGAATATATGTAATATTTTTGTATTTAAAAGATATGGAAATTGAAAAATCATAAAAAGAGGGTATATTTTTCCAAAAAGGGATGACTCTATTGTAGAAATTGGAAACATTAATGATATAAAAAGCAAACTCTACTCCCAAATTGCAAAGCCATGAACTCGTGAATATGTGCATTATCTTAAAACAAGTTCAACAAGATTTCATCTTGTCAAATGGCTAAGAAAATTTGGGATATACTTGAAACCATACACGAAGGTACTAGTCTTGTAAAAAAATATAAAATAAGCATATTAGTCCATCAATATGAAATGTTTTGTATGGTTGAAAATGAAGCCATTCCCCTCATGCATGAAAGATTCATTAAGATTATTAATACCTTGAAATATCTTGGTAAAAAATATTCCAACAAAGATATGTGCATGAAAGTCTTACGTAGCCTACCTTTAAAGTTGGTTTCCCAAGGTCACCTCACTCATGGAAGCGCAAGATTTTGAAACGTACTCTAGATTCATTTATGAGTTTCTTGGCCACCTACGAAATCAATCTTGAAGTATTGAAAAAAGAAGAAGAGGACACCAAAAAGAAAAAGGAATGGGGGATCGCTCTAAAGAGTACCTCGTAAGAAGAAAGTAACGAGGAATCAAGTGAAGATGACATGGCTCTGTTCGCTAGAAAATTCAACAAATTTCTTAAATTTAATAAGAAGGGAGGAAAATGCTTTAAAAAGATGAGCAAAGGCGAAACATACAGAGTTAGCATCATATGCTATACCTACAACAATTAAGGCATGTCATGGCAGACTGTTCCACAAATACAACATGGGGTAGCAGTAACTAAAGAAAGAAAGAAAGTGGAAGTTATGGTTGCAGCATGGGGTAGCAGTGATGTCGAATTAAGCTACGATAAATAACATGAAATTGCAAACTTTTGTCTAATGGGCATTGGGGAAGAATTCGACAAGGTTTGCTTGAAATCCAAAACCAACAATGATAAATGGTTACTCGATAGTAGATGCTCAAGACGCATGACAGGAAAGAAGTCAAAATTTAAAACTCTGGAACCAAAGAATAGAGGAAATGTCATATTTGGAGATAACAGTAAAGGAAAAGTCATCGATATTGGAAGTATTGATACACCCTCTAAGCTTTGTATTGAAAATGTGTTACTTTTAGAAGGTCTTAAGCATAATCTTCTAAGCATTAGTTAATTGTGTGATAAAGGTTTTAATGTTATCTTTGATAAAACTCGTTGTTCCATTACTAGCCAAAATAAAACTGTTTAATTTGGAAAAAGGCTATAAAATGTTTGCATGCCAGATTCCTTCACTGTTGAAAATTCTAATATTATATGTCTTGCTGCTATAAGTGACAATAGTTTGCTTTGGCACTGTAAATTAACTCATGCTCATATGGAACTCATCTCAAAACTTGCTAAAAAGGATTTAGTTAATGGTCTGCTTAAGATTGATTACATAAAAGACAAATTATGTCACATTTGTCAATTAGGTAAATAAACTAAAATATCATTTTAAGCTAAAAATATTATTTCGACTAAAAGGTGTTTTGAATTAATACATATGGATTTGTTCGGACCTTCAAGAACTATCAATCTTGGAGGGAGATTATACTGTTTAATATTAGTAGACAGTTTTAGTAGATACACATGGGTAATTTTCATTTTCTCACAAGTATGAAGCTTTTGAAGAATTTTCAAAACTTTGCAGAAAGTTTCAAAATAAAAAGAGTCTCACT
>MKEJ01009779.1:0-10742 GCA_001753735.1 Embelia ribes
GTAAGAACATCCTTTGAGATAACTCAATTTAAAAAATTGTAAATGTCTAGTTTGGTTATTTTTTGAGGAAAGGCATTTCAATGCTTTCAAAATAGAATTTTGAGACTACCACTCAAAAAGAGACCTGTAAATAAATTTCTATTGGTTTCATACTTTTTCATCAGTGAAAGTCATACCAAGATTAAAATAATAGGATTTCTAATAGTTTCGTTTCTCTATGGAGAAATTTTTGTAGTTACCACTAACATAATGTTAGAATACAACTCACAAATGCTCGGGATTACATGTACCTTGACTTTATTTATAAATCGTTCCAAAGGCATTTTATCACCAAGATTCGTGCAGGTTCAACGTATACCTTCTGCAATATTAAATCAAACATAGCCTCATTATGTAAATGCCAAACTAAAAACTCAAATTCAACACACAACTAAGTACCAACTTCTACTTAATCCAATGAAAAAAATCAAGAGTTCATTAATAATAATTCATAGCACCACAGGAAGAATCTTATTTTGTCCCTTTTACCAACCAATAGAAAAAAAGATATTAAAGTGTAAGAATTTGAAACTTCATTCATTTCCCAAAGGTTTTAACTCCAAAAATATAAGCTTTTATAATCAATAGAATACAAGTGAAATTAAACCTAGCCAATTCGAAACAAACTTCTCTTCAGCATACCTAAAAACGATTTAATTTTTATTAAGGTATAAATCTTGCTGCCTTGTATCTCTTCGCGGTCGATTTTAGCCTCACCATTTACTTCTTCTTAACACAACCTGCACATCATATTATATAAACTCAATTGATGTCAATTGACAGAACCAAATACACCAGTTTACATACAAATAAAGGATTCCATTATAACTTTCGAATAATCTTACTAGTACAACATTACATTATCAGTTATAAATTAGGGTAATTGGAAAAAAAAAGGAATAATAATTGCCACATTTTGCAAAGTTATTCAAACAGAGACGTTATAAAGACTAAGTTGAACATTTCATTATGCATTTACCCCATAACCATTATTAGTCCAAAAATTAGATATTCACCAAAATTTTATTTTCATTTTTTCCCATTGCAACTGGTTATAACAGAATGTCCTGGACACTTAATATTATGCTGGTGCAATTTAAAGTGTCGAAACCTCCCATCCCGAAAAAGAAAAAGGGGAAAAAAATTCCATGGATAGTAGAAGTCTTAACTTTGTACCATATGGGTAGGACACTAGGTCTTGCTAAAAACTACTCAAATATAACAAGGTTGATCAACGAAAGACAAATTTAATGGTTCAAGGGCAATGGCATTTCCCCAAACATCATTGCCCAAGATTTTGAAGAAATCCAGTAGAAATCCCAACAAAATTTTCAACTAACAATAAGTAATCCTATTCCTCTTGCACATAGATTAAAAAAAAAACTGGTAAAGAGAAATTATCATAGCAAAATATTCTAACACAATCGTCAACGACTTAATTTCGCATTTTTACTTTTCAAACCAATAGTTTTAGCATTAATAGCACGACCGCAGAAAGTGTTCAAACAATTTAATTACGCAATTAGACCGCAATGTTAAAGCAAAATCACATATAATGAATGATGTTTGGAAGAAAAATAAATATAAAAATTTACCTGAATTGCAGCGGTAATTGTCCCTGGAGACTTCTGAAATAAAAAAGATCAATATCAGAAACCCAAGATTACATAGTCAGATGGAGTCTCTAGTTTTGTATAATAAAGTATTTATGCACCTCAAACCATTTATCTGCAATGGGAGGTGTGTGCTGAAATTCTTGAGAAGTAGAAACTGAGTCAAGAGAGAGAAGAGAGGCCCAAGAAGAAGAAAACTGGTCTTAAGAATGTTTGAAAAAAAATAAGAACATGGCATAAATAGATTTGCAAATAGGATATAAATATAAGTGAAGAGTTTATCTAAAAAAAAAAAATTCTTTTGGTCTCTGGATGTAAATTCTAGGTTGGTTTATCAAATGTATGCCAATTCAGTTTTCTTTTCTTTGAATCGAATTTCCTTGTGAGAAATCAATTACCCTAAATCAAACACTTTACGTCTAGTTATCTACAAGATCCTCATGTATGGATATAAGGTCCTCAAAGTTTGACTATCAAATTAAATTTTTGTTTTCATGGTTGAATTTTGAACTAACTTTACGAGCTTTCTTATAGTTGAGTGAAATTTAATTGATTGCTCTACTTAAGCTAACTTAATGAGTAAACAATCTAGCTATATAATCCCAACCACAGGAGAAGATAGCGTATTGATAATTCAACTATATAATTGGAGACATAGCAATATATTTGAGTAATTTGACAAATCGAATAATTTTTTTTATCTTGATCTCATTTAGCGGATATAAAAGAACTCTTTCACAGTTTCAATCTCACAACAGCGGGTATATAGAGATAAAAATAGAATTATGTAATCTCTTACCTTGCGGCAAACAACAAAGAAGTTTGTTACATAACCTTCCAGTATTTGATCCCCATCATTTGACAACAGTAGCTCAGTTGCAGATGGAGGCTTCCTAAGCTATACAAAAATAATAATAATTCTCACATTTTGCAAAGTCATTCAGACAGGAATGTTATAAAGATTAAGTTGAACATTTCATTATGCATTTACCCCATAACCATTATTAGTCCAAAAATTAGATATTCACCAAAACAGTAGTTATGCACAACTAGGTCACTTCGAATTGCAGCGCTTAAAATTTTGAGCAATAAAAATATTCCCATAATAATACATACAACAAAAAGGTATAGGCATTCAAATTAAATTAATATTCCAATTATAACAACATAAAACTCAAATTAGGGCTAGGGTTCAACAATACCCAAAATAGATTAATAAACAGATTAATAGTTTATATATACAAATCAAAACTTATTACCAAGTAATTCTCAGAAAAAACAGCGCTGCAGGGTGAGGCGGCGGCGCTGAGACCGTGAACCAGAGAGTGCCACCGGTGGGAGGAGAGGACGAGGGTTTGCGGATGGGTGGGGGCGAGAGAGCCGTGGATCAGGGAAGGAGAGAGAGAGAGAGAGAAATAGGCGCTGCCGCGAACTCCTTTAATGGGTGCCAAACCAATGCGATGAGAAGAGAGAGAGAGAGGGCCACCGCAGAGAACGAACAGAACAACGCGAAGAGAGAGAGAGAGAGGAGAGAGAGAGAGAGAGAGGTGCCACAGAAAGGAAAAAAGAGAGCCCACGGTTTATTTTTATTTTTTTCCATTGCAACTGGTTATAACCGGTTGCCAGTTAATTTGCCAACTCATCAGGCCACATAAGCACCATGTAGGTAATACATGGCAAATTGATTGGTTCCAATTGATTCTTGTACCTCCAGCAAAATGGCTTTCCTGTACAAAATTGAGCACCATTATCTTAGGTCTGTGAGATATTTAATTGTTGTCGGGAAGCCAAAATGATATAAGAACCTTAAAAAATCCAATTAAAGTAACAAATATATATATATATATATATATAGGTGCAACTTGGGTGAGCCTTTTTTAAGTTAACGTGTGCTTAAATTTCAAGATTATGATTTGTGGTTAAGTTTATTTTATAATTTTGTTTATTAAATCAAAGTCTCCTTAGAGCGTAACCATGTGGTGTGTGATGAAATTGTATTAATCTCGGATGTAATGTCATGTCTCGATAAATTAACATTAACCTACTAGAGTCTAATCGGCCCAAATTTACCTAGGCTACCAGGTAAAAGTGTTTGGCAGTTTTCTACTAGTCAAATCAATGTCCCTAATTTTTTAAAATAGCAATGAGGTTAGAAAGATGGATTATACACAAAATTTAAATGAAAAATAAATCTCATCAAATTGTACAGTTTCGAGGGGCTTTTTTCTCTCATGAGTTGATAATAAAATTTTATTTCTTTGTTAAAAAATAATGTTAGTTTAAAATTAAGCAGCGTAAATTTGTTTGGTAGGGTTACCAATCACCTTGCTTGAAGCCCACGATGCTCTTTAATACTACCTTACTTGATCGATTTTTCTTCCCAACATACAAGCTACAATGTAGCAAGAAAAAGAAAAGCACTCGTATATAATTTATCTATAATTATATACTACCATAGTAATATATACCAACCATATGTGATACTTCCAGCTGAACACTAACTATATATAAAGATGACAATTTGGTCAATTCAAACTAATCAAACCCATAATTAAGCAACTCAAATCCAACTCAAATCTAAAAATTCAACTAAATCTAACCCACAATATTTTCAACCCAAACTTAAACCAACTCACAATCAAAATAACTCACAACTTAATCCAAATCAATCCAAACCAAATGCCCCCACTCTCTCTGTCTCTTTTCAATCTATTTTCTCAATTTCACTTCTTATAATATCTCACATTATTTTTCATATAATTGTTTTATTTTGTTGTAAAAATAATATTTTTTATATATTTTTAATCTATTGTAATTTTTTGAGATAATTTTAACTGTAGATTCTTACATGTAATAATAGTTTTCACGCTTTAGATTGAAAAACTATATATATTATAAAAATATAAATAATAAACTTACAACAACCTATCATAACTTTTTTATAAAGTATAGTTTAAGATTAAGTCTCAATGAAAAAAAAATGTAATTACTATTTTATTGTCTCGTATAGATCAAAATATCTATATATATAGATAAAAGAAAACTATCAAAAAGTTTACTGCTACATTTTCGTTATCTACTCCACTAGTAATATAATAGAATTGAATTATAGTTATATATATTGCATACTAATAGTTATTTTTTGGTATTTAACTAATCATAAAATCCGAAAAAACTATTTCAATATTAAGCATAAATATATAAAATAAAAGGATTCTTTTCATGCTGTAACTGTTTTGTGTTTTGGTAGAATTATTTTAAAAGTAATATCTTCGCAAGTTTATCTATACATAAAGACTAATATAAAAAACTTGTACCATTATATTCAAAAAAAAATCTATGATCTTTGTTCTTACAATATACCAAAAAGCAAAACATGTAAATATATATATATATATATATATATATATTAAATTTATTTAAAATATTAAATATTTTTTAAAATTATATTTTCTAAAAAAAAAAATTTATCCTTCCAAATCCATTACACTTAATACAATTTAAAAACAAAACTAACTAACTCAAAACTAATCTAACTCAAACCAATCCACAACCCAATAAGTAAATTTACGCAAACCCAACTTAAATTTATTTTCAACCAAACCCAACCTAACTCAAATACATTTAATTAATTTTATTATAAATTAATTATAATAACACAAGAACCTCTATATTTGGCCACTGAGATATCAAACTGAGAGAAGAAAAAGTTCCTTTATTTTTGAAACTCAGATCAATGGTCCCATACTTTTAAACAAGATTTTATTAGGCCCCGGATAGTTTCAATTGCAACTTTATTAGTCTCCAAGCTTAAAAAATGATACTTTTTATGGATGTCAAGTCATTTTAAATTAAAAAAAATCATATCATTTCGTTTAATCATAATTTACTTAAGCACAAATTAGTCTTTTTAAAATAACTATGTTCTTATATCTCCTCCTTTGATCATCTTATGATATTAATACTCAGAAAATATTATGAAAGGGGACCAGAGTATCTTAATCTCAATCAATATTTTTGCTAAAATTAAGGGAAGCTTAGAGTTTCAATTAATATATATATGGTAGGGTTAGCAGTGAGCCGGGCAACTAGCAAGCTTCTCAAGTTTGACTCATTAATTGCTTGGACCGAATTCGGATCTTTTATTAAACAAGCTGAGTTCGAATATCTTGATATATTCAATTTGAATTGAACAGCAAGCAATTAGACTCAATAGCTTGTGAGTAACTCCAATTATTTTATATTTCAAAAATAAGATATTTATTAGCACTTGTAAAATTTGGCGCATAGTAACTACATAACTAGCAATATCTTAACCACTATGCAAATCCAATGCTACTTTCCTTAATTTACTTGAAATATACATTCAATAACTACAAATACATAAATCTAGCAACTATATCCAAAATTTTATCAAAAAAATTGTTATTCATCGAGTACGACTTGAGTCGGTTTCGAGTATTAGGTTTCACCTATATCAAGTCAAGTTCGAACATAAAAATGTACTCAAGCCAAATTTGAGTTCTAATACTAATACCGAGTCAGCAGAATGAGTCATACTCGATTGGCTCAACACTGAGCTTGACAAGGACCAAAATAGAATTTGGTCAGAGTATGGGGACCATTAATGTAAGTCCCACATTCTCTTCCATTTTCAGATTCTCCTATCCACCAGTCCCCAACTGCACTCGCTGTAGCCTAACGTCTCTCTCTCTCTCTCTCTCTCTCTATCCAGAGATTTCCGGTCGCAGAGAGAGAAACATCGAAAGAGATGCTGATATTGCAGAGCTCGCGTGTATTAATTCCGCCTCGAGCTTCGAGATATTGTGCCTCTCATTCTCCCAAAAGGTTCCCCCAATTTCTCCTCAATTTGTGTATGTTCGATATTTATTTATGTGATTTCATTTATTATATTATTGGTTGTATCTTATCTTATTATTATTAGTAAAATGTATATTCTTCAGG
Source organism: Embelia ribes (assembly GCA_001753735.1). NCBI lineage: Eukaryota > Viridiplantae > Streptophyta > Magnoliopsida > Ericales > Primulaceae > Embelia > Embelia ribes. Next base: position 6,618 of record MKEJ01009779.1, read on the forward strand.
TGAACTGTTAATTAGTACTTACATTATAGATGCGTTTGGTAGATAGTTAATATCAAATTCATCCTGATTATTTGAGTTAAAATTGATACCGTACCTAGCAATTAGGCTCGTTTGGTTGTATGTTATTAGTAAGTTTATATTTTTAGTGAAGTTGAAAAGTATACTTTTTAGTTAGTACTTATATTATGCACGTGCTTGGTAGAAAGAAAAAATATTTTTTCATAACAGGACTGGTGAAAAGTAGTTTCTAATTGTGCACGTTAACAAATAAGTATACTTTTCTAAAACAAATATCAAAACTTATTATTTTTTGTTCTTTTAAACAAAAAAAGGTATAATTTTGGACGTGTTACCGAAAAAACCTGTTTTTAATAAAAGTAATACCATGCAGCATGGGGTATTTTATTTTCCCTTACCAATCATGCTCAATATCTCTTCTTTAGTGAATCGTAAAATGAACTATTTTTAGCACCTTTATTTAATTCATTTAATTTTTTAGGTACATAGTTTTGCATTGAGCGAATGAGAGAAAAATAAAATGGTGAAAGATTGTCCAACTCTCCTTATATGGTGGTGGCAATATGTCGAAATATTACGATTTACGAATGACTACACTAAGTCATACGAGATACATGATATGAATCAAGTAGAAATTAATAAAGATTGATTGGAATAACAGGTCTTATCAATAAAGTACTTGTTTGGCAGTGATTGGCTTTAGTTTTAAAGCAAATAAGGCTTGCTTTGTGAAGCTGAGGCCAAAACAAATATAGCTTTTTAGGCGTAAAAAGTAAAAGAAAATTCCATTGAGCATCCAAATGCACTACAACTTATTAACAAAAATAAGAAAATGAGCTCAAATTTGCAGTCACACAAGTCCCGAATCCGAACTCTTTCCCTTATTTTCAAAAACCTGAACCTTCCGAGTGCAAAACCCAATTGAAAGTATATTTGACACAGGCATACTTTGTGAAGTGAGGATAAGATTGAAATGGCTAATTTTCGGTTTTTGGTGAGATTTTGTTGAAGTACATTTCTTGTGTAAGTGTAAGAAAATACTCGCATTTAGTCATAGTACGTAAACTCTACTTTTATATTCTTAATGTTTTGAGTGGTCGTGGTTGCAGTTATACGGAAGTTAACCTTTTCCCGTAATTAATTGAAATGCCAATAACAACCTTTTAGGTTACCACTTTCCTCTTCTCATCACATAATAGAGTGAGGTTCAATAAACCTATGGACCTGTGTCCACCCCCTATGCTTGAAATCAAATGATTATGACATCATTGTAATAATTAAACGAGATCACGAACTGAAATTTGATGTTCATGCAAAAATTAAATAAGTTCATGTGTTCCTTCAATGAGGTATGCGCAATTGTCAAATTTAGGAGTACAGAATTGTTTTCATAGTCCAAGAAAAGCGTATTGGCAGCTTAATTCAAGAGAAAAGTGAAAAAAAAAACACAAAAATAAAGAAGTATAATTTATCTATGTTGGCTGAAGATATGGTTGGCCACTTGGATTAACACAAACCCATCTTCTTTTAATTTTCATCTGGTTTGAATCGTCTTAAATTTTTTTTTCTTAAAAAGATATTGTCAGCCTTAGTGCCGGCTGTCATTTCCTTCTAATTTTTCGTTTTCAAGCTCTGCAAATGTCAATTTAAAACTCCATCTATTGATTATGCAAAGTAACATGTACCATAAATGGCAAAGAAAAGACATGTAAACTTGGTTGTTAAGATCATGGCATCTGTTTCACATCTTTGGTGCTTAGGATCAAAATTGTTTTCAGTTTTATCCACTATACAATATACCAAAATTTAACTTGAGGGCTGAACTTTTTCTGATTACACCATAATTTTCAGGCAATTATCCTCGCGCCCATGTTGGTGGATCAAGTCTTCTATCTTAAGTGCTTGTAATGTATTGACGAATAATGAAGGTATGTCTTATGCAGTTACATGGTGAACCTACCTTTGTTTTCTGTGTAATTCTCACAGTTCTTTGCCAGGAAAACGATGCTCCACTTTACAGAGGAAATTTAGTCAGTTAGATGCCCATTCAAGTTCTGATGTTCCAGACAGTTTTGCAATGGAAGATTCAAGAAGGGACCTGAAAAATCATATCGCAATGGAAGATTCGAGAAGGGTCCTAAAAAATCATATGCAGGTGAAAACCACGGACCATGTTACTAAGCATAAAAAGCAAAAGGATGTGTTCTCTAATTTTCTGGGCTCACTTGCGTCTTTTTGCTTTGATGTTGTTATAAAAATGATGCCTTGAAACCTCTTTTTTGCTTGCAATAGTTTATACTTGTATGAAGTGTAATGAGGGAACAAGAACTAATATTGCATTAAGGTCATCTCTTGGTCCTTCTTACAACTTCCCCTTTCCATATTGACACGCGGTTGTTTTTCTTTGTTTGAATTAATCTAGTGCATCTATAGTCCATGAATAGATTATAGACTTAAAAAGTGTGAAAACTAGGGGAAAAAAAGGTTCCTGATTGTGTTATCTTCATAAGCTTAATGCTTTGGTTAAGTTTCTGCGCGAAGACGTACTTTCTATGAATATTAACTTTGACGGTTATGGATAGTAACAAGCTGCAACTCATACAGCATTCTACTTATGTTTCGGCCTCTTGCACAATTTTAACAAATAAGGAACAAGGAGAGAAACAAAGCATTGGCCACCACAGCTGGAGACCAACGTACTTTATATCGCAATAATTTGAGATGTCTGAACAGAGACATATAGATTAAAAGGCGGTTTCAGGAAGATATAGGCTCATTATGATTAATTAATTCTTTAATTTATTGTATCTACCATAAGTCGATTCTTTGTCTTCACGTTGCATGTGCAGATATCTCCCGCAAAATTCACACCAGTGATTGTGGTATCTTATTTTATTCTCAAAATGGTACATCTGAACTGTATGACCGGATTGATAAATCTGGCCAAAAACACTGTTAAATTGTCCGCGGCAACAAGTTTGTCATTTGCTTGTATGTCTAGTTCCTTAAATAAACCTACGCCTCTTGGTTTGGACGTGTTTTTTCCATCGTTGCAAGAAATCAAGTGGAGTTTCGCAAGGTTGGTCTATTTATTCAACATTCAACTCGAGAGAAATGTTGGCACGTAAGTGAAGCTAACGTGTTCTCCTATATTTCTTTTCTTTTTCCATCAATCTTCAAATAGAATGATAACAATAAGTTGACTTATCTAATGTAAATTGGCGATTCGCATTTTCCTACCCATATTTCTGTTCTGGATGTAGGTTCTTTATTGTGCTCCTTGCAGCATGCTCCTTCTTTGTCATTTTTGGTGGCTTCATCTTCTTCAGATTCAGGTGATCATCTATTGTGACATGCTATTGTATAATTTGGCATTTTCCCTCTCTTTTCGCATTGAGAGAAAGATTTTATGATAATGTACATTATTGGAAAACTCAAACTTTATGTGGTACTGGAAAAAGTAAGAATATCTTGTACAATATTTTTGGTTGTGACATCTAATGTGTAGATATCGTTGGCTCATTTTCAAGTAACTTTGGTGCTCTTGCTCTTTAGTAATTGGTGGTTTCTACATGTATTAATATATTTCCTAATTCGACTATAGTTATTATGGAATAACACAGACGCAATGAACAATCTCTAGAGGACTGCTTCTGGGAGGCTTGGGCATGCCTAATCTCATCATCCTCTCACTTGAAAGTATGTTTCTGCCATTTTCACCAAAAGCAGTTGAGAATATTAACTAGTATACATCTACATAGTTTGTTTTTGTATCTTTATGCAGCTAAAAACCAAGTTTGAGCGCATCCTCGGCTTTATTTTGGCTATATGGGGCATACTTTTTTACTCACGACTATTAAGCACAATGACGGAACAGTTTAGGGTAAGCAATTAGAGTCAGCTTCATGTGCTTAAGTTCCTTTCCTTCTCAAAAGCTCTCTAATAACCACAATTTGGACAGAGTAATATGCAAAAACTCAGAGAAGGAGCCCAAGTGCAAGTTATGGAGACGGATCATATTATTATCTGTGGAGTAAATAGTCATCTTACTTTCATCTTAAAGCAGTTAAATAAGTATCATGAGTATGCTGTTCGCTTAGGTACTGC
>MKEJ01009780.1:5000-7500 GCA_001753735.1 Embelia ribes
TTCCCCGCCGTAGAACTCAACAGTTACACCTACTTGTTCGACACTATATTTCGACTCTGCTCTTCGAAAAGGAACGTCAGCTCGAACAATTCCGTCACCGTCTACCAAAACAACCGGAAATGTTTCAAAAAAAGTAGGCATACGGCGTACAAAAAGTTCACGCCCTTCTTTATCTCTAAAGATAGGGTGTCCTAACCACCCAACCGCTATTCCATCCCCGTTATCCATTGAACCCGCCCTAAATAATCCCCCCTTTGCCGGATTATTACCTATGTAATCATAAAAAGCTAATTTTTCAGGAATTTTAGACCAAGCTTCTGATAAACTTTGATTTTCGGCTAGTCCAGCACTAACTCTTCGATATATTTCTTGCTGGAAGTACCCCTGATCCCATTGATAACGAGTGGGCCCAAATAATTCGATGGGGGTAGTTGCCGAACCATACCACATAGTTCCGGCAACAACAAAAGCTGCAAAAAATACAGCAGCGATACTACTAGAAAGGACGGTTTCAATATTGCCCATACGTAAGCCTTTGTATAGACGTTGGGGTGGGCGGACGCTAAGATGAAATAAACCTGCTAATATGCCCAATGTTCCTGCTGCAATATGATGAGAGGCTATTCCTCCCGGAACAAAAGGATCAAAACCTTCCACACCCCACGCTGGATTTACAGATTGTACTTTTCCTGTTAGTCCATAAGGATCAGACACCCATATTCCAGGACCATATAAGCCTGTTACATGAAATACACCAAAACCAAAACAAGCCAACCCTGCCAGAAATAAATGAATTCCAAAGATTTTGGGCAAATCCAAAACAGGTTTTCCTGTACGTTCATCACGAAAAATTTCGAGATCCCAATACACCCAATGCCAGATAGCTGCCAAGAAGCACAAGCCGGAAAATAGAATATGTGCCCCGGCTACACCTTCGTAACTCCAAATACCCGGATTCGTTCCAGTCCCTCCTGTGATACTCCAACCACCCCATGAATTGGTTATTCCTAAACGAGTCATGAAAGGGATAACGAACATACCCTGTCTCCACATTGGATCAAGAACAGGGTCAGAGGGATCAAAAACTGCTAATTCATACAGAGCCATTGAACCGGCCCAACCCGCAACCAAAGCTGTATGCATTATATGGACAGCAAGCAACCGACCGGGATCATTCAACACAACGGTATGAACACGATACCAAGGCAAACCCATAGAAATACCCCTTTATCAAAGAAAAGTAGACACTACGTAACTTTATTGCATTGAAAAAGACTGTACTATAGACTATGCTATGGATCCCCCTTGTTCAGTGGATTTTCTTGGAACAAGGGAGGATTTTTGTTCTATTTTGTTGATAATATATGGAAAAATTCTGTTCGTAGGAACAAAGCGAAGCAGATTTATTCTATACTCGATAAGTATCAATACGCAATGGGGGTTGAAACTACTCATTATGAGGGAATATGCTCATACTACTTTATCATTAGAAAGACCTGTTTGTAATAATTTTTCTTTATTCATTCTGTCTTCATTTTATTATATTATGTATGAAATTTTATAATCTATGGATAAACTAACACAAAGATTAATATTAGAAAGATAATAAACCCACTCTTACGTTTCCACATCAAAGTGAAATATAGTATTTAATTTTTTTCTTTTATTTAATGCCTATTGGTGTTCCAAAAGTACCTTTTCGGAGTCCTGGAGAGGAAGATGCATCTTGGATTGACGTATAGTGCGACTTGTCAGATATATTGGGTCATATGGGATTCCCCCGTTTTCTCCCCCGATCGAGATATCCTCTATTTCGCCCAAAAAAAAGATTAATTGAATCATCAAAAATTGGGAGCGTGAAGTAAAAATTAGGAGCGTGAAGTGCAATGCAACGCGATACCCCCTTGGAGGAAATTTATATTATTATCAATTTAGAATAATTTATGGTTATCTTCGTTGGACTAATAAAATTAAGTATCCAGGCTCCGTTTAAAAAATAATCCAATTGGTAATTATATATGATTACGACTTGTATCATAAATGATTCGATTCCTATTTATAAATAAAAGTGATCTCAAATCGTTAATCAATCGAGTAATATGGATGAATCCATCAAATATTTGGCAGAAGACATGAAATTAATAATTAATTTCATTAAAAAGTCATAGCAAAAAGAAGTGGTAAGGGAAGCATTTGTCCTATATGTACAAATCGAAATCGGGCATATCTTTACCCGGAGTAGAGCATAAACCTAAAAAGATTTAATAGGCCCATTCAGGAACAAGAAAATGACATCGTGATTTGGATCTCAATGAAAAAATACATCAATAAAATAATAAGTTAATTCGATAAGTTTGAAATTCTTTTTTTATATCCTAAGATAAGGAAAGGAGTCAAAAAACATCTTTATTGAAAAATCGAAGAAAAAGTCCTCTCGTTAAAAGTTAAAAAGAACCTACTATGATATGAAAAAACGAGAGAGGGCTGGAATCTACACATT
>MKEJ01009780.1:17500-31542 GCA_001753735.1 Embelia ribes
TTCCCACCCATGGGGGGAATGGAATCCGATACATAAATCAGTTAATAAAAGAATAGAAAAAGCTTTTATTGTATCGCTTAAGTTATATAAGAATTCTTGAACCCAAGAGTTAAGAATAACAAGTTCTTCATTACCCAGAATAGAATAACCCCTTAGAATAATGAAACAGATTATATTTGTCGAGAAGTGCAAAATCGTATGGATAGAATCCTCATTGTATATCTTGATTAATCGGATCGTTTCTTTGTGCATTCCTATACGAAGCTTTTGTAGATGTGTCTCCGAGTATTCTTTGATCATTTCATCCAAGAGGACTAGTTCCTCTAATTCTATGAATTTTTCTAGAATATTCTTTTCTTGAATATCATTCAAAAAAGTTTCGGATTCTTTAGTATTCCACCAATTAATAACCCAAGATTCCAGACTTTTATTAGAAATCCACCAGGGCAAAAATACTACAGATGCAAGATGTATAAGAGGAGTTAATGCTTTCTTTTTTGCCATTTAAATTTGTGAATTGTGAATGAACTCACCTCATCATTCGACGACTCTATGCCATCTAATATTTCTATGAAGCATAAGTTTGATTACAAGGTGTCGAATCTAGGAGTATATTCACTGTTTTTTTTGATTCCGGGGTTAGTCCTTGAATTTAGGAAAAATACAGAAATAGAATAAAAATCCAATTCGAATTCGAATAAAGCAATAAAAAAAAAAAAGAAATAATAAAAAACCTTATTTCCAGATATCTCAATTGGTCAAATTCGAAACAAGTACCGCTTTTCGATGAATGCCCGAACGAATAACTTAAACTTATATTATACCAATTTTGAAACGAAACCCCCTTCTATCAATCAAACTATCCCTCAAAAATTGGAACTGACTATCCATAAAAAAGAATAATTGAGGTAATTTTCTGAAGAATATTGTGATGATCAAAAAGGAGTGGCAAAACACGACAGAAAAAAGAAAGTGGATAAGTATTATTATAAGCGATCCAATCCAACTGTTTGGTAATTAAGTAACACAAAAGAAAAGAATAAAAAGAAGGGTCAAATAAAAAATTGACAAGATATGTATGATCCATCTGGATCCAAAGCATCAATTCCAACTTCAACAAAGATTGGGCTTAAAATAAAAAGCGAAACTGCTTTATTTCAAAATCATTTAATATATAATATAGGATGAATCCATTATTTCGATCCGTTACTTGTTTTGTTGCTGAATTGAGTGAATTTCCATATACATAAAACAGAAAAGACTCCCAAAAGAATTTCGTTTTAGGGTTGTTACATCTGCGTCTGCTTTGGCTCAAATCAGCGTTCTGAAGAAACTTCAGTGAAGTTATGTTAGAGAAAAAAGAGGATTTTTTACTTTTTCTCTCCTGCTGATAAAGCATTCATTCTTCTTTAGTTCATTTCTCAAAAAACTTCAATTGGTACACGCAAGAAATAGGCCAATTCGGCGGCTTTTTGTTCAATTTCTCGTGGCGTAAAATTATCATCAGTGCGTGTCAAGGGAATGGCCCCCTGTCCTAGGATTTCCATATAAAGAACACGACGAGCATAAATACCCTCTTTAACTTCTATTCGGACAGACTGAATGTCGTTTATCAGAAATCGCAGGAAGACGCGACGATTTTTTCCAGGGAATCCCCAACGAAAAAGACACACTATTCCTTCTTTTCTATCGAATCGATCATAACCACTACCTACATTCCACGAAATTGTACACCATAAATAGGCGCTAATAAAAAGACCCGCGGCCCCATAAAAAGACATTACGAGCCCTTGTGGAAAAAAAATGATTTGTTGAGACGGAAATAAAGATATCAAATTTTTACCAAGATAACTGGAAGTTCCTACTAGTAGAAGCCCAATGAACCTAAAAAATGGATATTGCCCCCGCAAAAATGACTTACTTTTTAGAGAACTCCTGTTAACTTCTATCCATTTATGTTTTGATTGCCAACTCATAATTGAAACCCTCAAATTGTTTCTTATAGACCAACATATTTCCCCGGAGAACCCGTAAAATACTCCTGTAACTTAAAAAAGGTTGTGATAAAAGATACTCAATTTTTCCTGTTCTTGCTACGGTTAAACAAACTCACTACTTGTTTCAATGATCATCTATGTAATTAAGACCAAAGGGGCATCTTTACAGCTTAAGACCGAGTGTCTAGCTCAACAAGCACTCTGACAACTCTTCCGATAATTCGCCAACCCAACGACAGCTGGACAAATGAGGAACAGACTATACCATTTGGTCCTTCGCTACATTCCACAAAAATACCATGATCTTGATTCATTATACAAATCCTCATGAATTGATGTTTCATTAGTAAAACATGGTACGCCTCATAAAAATTAATTTGGTTCACAACCCAAGGAAATAACGTGTTATATATCAACACTTCAAACATCTACTATGAAAATTGCGCTAGCAACATCTCTCCACTTAATATAACCCCATACTAGTAATCCCTACATTTTACTAAGCAAATAAGTCAATATTTACGCATTCATTTTGAGGTGAAAAACAAACCTGACAGTAATATTCGGGGGGACAATATCACTGCCTGAAATATCTGAAAGCATGTTGTTCCGCAAATCTCTGCAGTTTGAAAGAATAGAAAGTTGTGTCAAAATTCAAAACAAAGTTAAATCAATTGCTCTGATGCCTAGCTGTTGCAGGTGAGTCTGTGAGTTACGATGATTGGATTTCAAAATAACTCAAATAGCTCATCAAATTTTCCAAGTAGAAGTTAGAAAAATAAGCGTGAGTTACTTGAGCATGAACATTCATAAATGATAAAGAAGTAACTTGCAAGCTGAAAATTGCTATGCATCTCCAATTTTCTGGTAATCGAAGAAAGTCACAGAGGAATGAGAGCAAGCACATGAACGTGAAAAGGGGACTTTCAGAACTGAAAACAGCACGTAACTTTGTAGAATTTGTAAAGAAAGGGACGAGTGAAGTGTGTACATATACATCAAAAGGTATAATAAGCTGGACAACGGCAAAAAGTAAACACAAGAGCCCGAAAGATTATTGAGGTGTTAACTTCTTCACTTCAGATATATATCTAAACTTACATGAGAAGTCTTTCAGTTCTGTTGAGAGTCTTATTTTGCCAGATCAAAGAAGGAACAGAACCATTTAGTCTATTGTTTGCAAGTATCCTGCAAACGAAATTACCAAGAGGGTAAAGAACAAGACAAAATACATTTAGGCAAAATTCTTACAGATGACACAAAAACAGCTGAAAATCTACTTTCTTTAAAATCTTACCATTTAGGAAAAGCATAAGGTGACAAAGGGGAGAGAAAAACTCAAAAAAGTAGAAATGAAAGCTGAGAATGCTCACAGATTCTGCAATCGAGGAAGGCCTGAAAAGTTGGCAGGAATGGTTCCAGAAAGCTTATTGTTCGAAAAATCACTAAGGAAACATCCAACATAAGTTGATTATAGCATAAAAAATTAATAGTATCAATTATTATATGTATCTTTCATAATATATCTTTCCTAATGAGTGCCTTGAAGTGCCGATGAAGCACTTCCCGGAAACATGGTTTCCTCAATATCACAGTTGATCTTTCACTAAAAATCTGTTTCGATCGATACTCGGAACTTATAATCATAGTACAATACAAAGAGAATACAATAAATATTACTTCTATGGAAAAAGAAAATGTAAAGAGTATTAAAGGAGTATACTTACATAGTTGTGATACTGTCAGAAAGCTTATCTGTTGGTATGAATCCAATGAGCTGGTTTGAGCTTAGGTCGCTGAAACACGAATGAAAAGAAGACATCAGAATATGATAAAGATGCTAGCAACTATAAAATTTAATGTGGAAGCAGTTAATAGTATATGATTGAAACTAATTCACTGAGATGACAAACATCAGACAGTGGAGTAGCTGGTATTTTATCCAAGAGTGAGTTAATTTATGGAATCCTTTTTCTACAAGTTTGCAAAATAATAATAATAATGAGATACTATTGCTTATTTTTGTGCTTGGTATTTCCTCAATGTGGTAATAAATAACAAAGTTTTCTCCCCGAAAACTATTTTTACTGCAACTAGAGAATACAAGGGACAAGCACGAAACATAAGCAATTCCATACCAGTCTTTAGATTCCACAGCAATTGATAAAAAGCTATCAACTTACACATAAGCAAGGTTTGATATGCTGCTGAGATTAGGAATAGGTCCTTGCAAGCTACAATTCCTGAGACTCCTGATGCAGATAAGAAATAGAATGATGACTATTCTAAACTATCAAGACAAAATAGGAGGGGAAGATAAAAGATAAATCCCTCATAATATATATGACAGTATTGAGTCACATTCTCCTCTCTCTCTATTTAATACAATTGTTTCAGGCTGAAAAGTAGAAGTGTCCTTGTAATCAACTAAAATAGACTAAGAATTTGAGAAATTCAGAGGTTTACCCTTGAATATTCAGTCAAGCTAAAAGAAAAATCTTTCTCTGTGCCTCACTTTTATTAATCTCACAAGCTCAAAGTCAAAAAGAAAAAGAGGATAGGAAATGCATATGGGGAGCAATAAAAGTATTAGAAAATTGATGTCCCGCTTTATCCTCTAAGCTAAATTTGGGGACAAATAATATCAGTGATACATCCAAAACAGTATTGTCAAGTGCGTAACTACAGTGATATATAGTTCCATGACCACAGGGAAATAACAGCATCAGTTTTATAAGCATGGGAGAAATAAATAGAAATCATGAAAACTTAATTGCATTGGCCATTCGTATAGCTTTAGATTCAACCAACATAACTTCAAATTACATGCACACTTACAATTTAAGCAGACGAGGCATGCTGCCATAGGAAGATGGTATTATGCCCCCATCAAAATGATTGTTATCCAATTGACTGCCAAAACCAGTAGGAAAACAAGGAAAATATCCCCAAATTAGTGAAAAGTAACATTAAGTTAAAGTGCGTGTAAAATAGGGGAAGGAATAGTTTCCTCAGTGACAATGAGAAGACACTTCAGAGTTAAAGATAAAGAAATACAAAGATATGCTTTTAGAATACAGAAATATATGCTAGCCCCTCCTTTTCTGGTAACCTATTAAATTTAAACCTTTTTCAATCTCGAAAGTTTTTACTCAATAAAATAAATGTCATGAAAATTAATCATATCCTCAGAACATCAAAATCCCACAAGGACGCCATAATAAAAGTAAACTTTTATACATAACATTTGTAGTTTGATAACTGTCAAAGCAAGAACCATACAGTATTAGAAGATTAGGCAGTTTGGCAAGATCTGGAGGAAGATATCCTGATAAATTGTTATTGTCAAGTAGCCTGCAAAAAGATTTACTTCTTATAGCAAGCTGGATCTTTAAGATATCTCGTGAAAGAACTAAAACTACTAAAATTAAAGTTCAACAAAAAGAATTATGAGCTTACAAATGAATAAGACTTGGCAATGTAGAAAGTTCAGGTGGAATTTGCCCACTTATGGAATTGTTATTCATGTGCCTATTAAGAAAGTCAAACAACATTAAGAATAATATCAGGCACAGTAGCACAGCTTACATAAAGAAAACGGCCACAAAGCAAGTTGACAGATCTTGAGGAGCACCACAGAGAGAAATCATCAGCATAAGCAGTGAAAATCAATGAATGGATGCCATAAGAAGTAAAGACTTACAGGTGATTTATTTTGGTTAAGTTCGCGAATGATTTTGGTATTTGGCCAGAAATTTGATTTTGGTCAACTTGAAGTCTCACTAAGTTTGGAAGATATCCAATCTCTTCGGGCAAGGGACCTGTGAGCTTATTTCCATTCAAGAGCCTGGAAAATAGAGGATCGCATGTAAATAATAAGACATTTCAAAGAAATGCTGCGTTTTCAGGAATACTAATCAGAAAAGACTGACATGTATGTCTAGGCTGTAATCTATATTTAGTAAGATATAAGCAATCCAAGGATTTTAAGAAAATTAGTCACTTTCCTGATCATTAGAAAGGAGAAGTCTCTTGTGCATGAACTTTCGGGATAAAGCATGTTTTAAGAATTTTAGCATTTGATGAGAAAAAAAATTCAAAGAACTTCAAATCAATTCATAAGGAGATTAGTTCAGCTCACAAGAGTTCTAGAGTTGTAACACTGCCAATCTCATTTGGTATAATCCCACTTATCTTGTTCCACGTGAAGTCTCTGCATATCAAAGCAGAAAGAAACAAATATTACATGCCAAAAGAGAACCCATAACCTAACAACTACAGTATAGAGAAAGGAAAGTTGATCCTAGAAAGAGGATTGACAGTGCGTAAGAGGCGTGGATCAACTGGTACATTTGTAGGCCAGCTTAAAAAAAATTTACTCACAATATTTTCAAATAAGATAAGTGGCCAAGGGCTGGAGATAAACTTCCTGACAAATTCATGTTCAGTAGTTGCCTGCAAAGAGAGAGAATAACTCAACCAGACAATTACAATGTAATAAGGTATACAAACATTTGCCTTTGAGGCACTAGCGCACACACGGACATTTTGTCAACATTAAACTTAAACAGGGGATGCTCCTTTATAAGAAAACCCAAAACAAGGGACATTGTCCAGTTCAAAATAAGTTTGGGAATATTCTCTTCGCATCTTTGGATATAATAATAGCAATCCTTGGTTCCCGCTATAATATCCGGTGCCAAAATATAAAAACACACTGCAAAAATTTTTGGTCTTCCGTGCTTTTAGGAATTACAATTATCATGGACCTTTGCAGTTTGTGTTCAAGTTGTATGAAAATTCAAGGCGATCTGAAAGAAGTTAGGCTAACAACTGCTGGGAATCGGAAGCGTCTAAGCACAATACTTGCAAAGTTGCTGACAACATTAAGGTACCTTGATGAGTAAGCAACACTCCTCATACTGGACCAAATAAGGATTATGCACATACATAATCCTCTATTTAGGCTCTCTACTTTCTCTCACGTCCTTATCAACCAGGTTAACAATACCAATTTCACTTCCCAAATATAAACAAATAGATATAAGAGAAAAAGAAGGATGAAATCCTACAATCCTCGGATATGCAGATACCCATCATCCGTTGACATATTTAAGCACAAAACTCCATTCCAATTTGCTATGCAAGGATCTCCATGTTTCCAAATCCCTAAATTCTGATATGGATCAACCAAACTTTTCTGAATTGCTCGCAGAGCTGCAACTGAGATTTCATAAAAACCATCAAAACTTCATCAATATTACTAAATAAACTTCGCGGACATCAGAGAAAATGAGAAGTCTCATTTCCACATAGCTCACTAATTATTCTGTCTGAAATCATCAAAAGAAAATGATTCTGTAACAAAGTCCATTTAGTTCGCCAGCCATTCACTTTATACATTATACTTGACCACAGACTATGATATTAACTTTTAGTCAATTACAAAAATCAAGCTCAAGTGTAAAAATTCACACTTGCACATTATGAAGTAGCAGTGTGCAGCAAGACAACCCACTCTTGACATACATAAAATCCAAGTAAACAATGTCATTGAACCCTTTGTAAAGAATCTCAAGGTTCTTTGATAAGGATTAATCAATGTTTCCTTTAATACAAAAAATGAGTTTTCTCCAAGTACTATATAAGCCTATGAAAGTTGTAATATAAGAAGATGAGGAAAAACAAAAGAGAAAGATAGATACCTTCTTCAGGGTCTGTAACTGGCCCATCTGCTAAAATAAGCAGAAAACAGCAACTAGACCACACAATAATTAAGACCACAAACCACAAAATCCGTGATAGGTGCATCTCTACACTGCACCATCAACCTGAACTCTTGATCCTATGACACAACACTGCGAAATAATTACATTGTCGAAATCCTCCAGCTGATAATCAAGAAAAATGATATTCAATGAATAATTACCTGTAAGAGAGAGAAATGGGGGAGGCGGAGGAGGTAGGGTTCTGGTTTAGGGTTTATATTGTTAAAGAAAAAAAGGAGAAAATAGGAGGGGATTGACTGAGTCTCCATTAGAGAAGCTTTGAAAAAGACGATGCTGACGATGATGAAACGAGACGTTGCAACCTGGGAAGCAGGTAGCCGGCAGAGAGAGAGAGAGAGATGACCGCGCGCGCAATGAGTTGAGATTAAAATATGAAATGGAATTATTATTAGGGTAAATTACATTTTACACCCATGAGGTTTCTGATTATTACATATTACCTCCCAAACTTTATGATATTTCAATTTCTCTCCTGGAGGTTTTAATCTTTACCCCCATTGTTTTCAAGGGCAAGACGAGAGTCAAATTTACCATCATAAATCATCCATATATACCTAAAATGCCCCTAAGCCACTATTATATGTAAAATACTTTCTAATAATTATTGATCATACTTCCTAAACTCGTGTTGGCATGCTCGTGAATAATTATTTTATACATGTTTTATAAACTCAACTATTGTAAATGTTTTTTTGAGTGAAATTAAGAAAATAATTACTTGTCTTGACTTATTTCTAGCAATAACATAATATAAAAATATGAAATTATACTGGTAATAAATTCTATTTATTTATCTGTATAAGGAATTAATTTTTTATATTTCATCATATGTTAATGAAAACTATTTATATAGATATGCAAGGTCTTGTATGGAAATAAAAAATGAGCACTAATTAGTGTATGAGAAAATATGGATGGTATGTCTTTTTGGACATCAGTCCAAACTTGGATTATAAATAGGGGCAAAGTATAATTTATGAAACCATGGGGGCAATCTAAAATTATTAGAAACCTCAGGGGGTAAAGTGTAATTTACCCATAAAATTATTGAAATAAATGGGTTATCATAATTTAATAGGGACAATTCTATTGGCACCCACTATTTTAATTTTGGCACTCTATTTAATTTTTAATTCAAATTACTATTGGCACTACACCTAATAACTATTAACATATCATACTATTTATTTTTTAAAATATATAACGTTAATAAAAGTATGTTACAAATAAAAAATATAAAAATTCAAAAAAATTATTACTTTCACAAAGCCAAAACCAATTTCACAAAGTCGAAATAAATTTCCAAAATAAGCATGCATTCAACTTCATCGCAGCATCAAAATGCTTTAAAATATTATTCTTAACATCTTAAGATATTTTATACTATGAACGCATCACACTCACACCTTTAATACCATTTTACAAACTTATCTAAAGAATAAATAAATTCCAAATTTTCATTTTATGAATCAATCAATTATGCATCTATCACCAAATCCAAATAAAAACAAACTAAATATTTTGTTGTGGGTATTGAGTAATTTTTAGATAGTATCAAATAATTTGCATATAATCAACCAATTCAGATTGAACCTTTCTTTTTGGGTATCGAGTCAAAGTTCAGACAATATAGACAAAAATTGAAATAAGTATATATATATATATATATGTGTATGTATAGATAGATAGATAGATAGATATACGTATGCATATTAGTTCTATTAAATAACATATATTTGAGTATAGATATTGAGAAAAAAATTTATTATCTTCTAGTAATGGTCCATTAATTATCAAAATATTTGCGAAAGTTTCTAAATAGTACATGTATATATTAGAGAGAGTATTTTGATTGAAAAAGTTAGGCTTTAAAGGAAGAAAATGACGTGTGATGCTAGAAGTAATTAGTATGATACTAATAGAAAAATTAATTTAAATTTTATTAATATAATACCAACAACATTAATAACATAAAATAGAATCATGGCAATAGTAATATAATGCAAAACGGAAAATGATTGGTGCGGATGGAATTACACTCTAATAGTGAAACCTAACTTCTGATGGGCGCAAAAGCAATAGTATTACGCATGAATTATTTCACACCGCTAATTTCAAACTTTGAACAATACTAATGTAAATGCCGCCGTAGTTTGGGACTAAATTTGTTATCATAGTTTCAGTTCAAACATGGTCCCTAAATTATAAAAACGTGATAGACTTGGTCTCAAAATTTTGTAATAGGTCAAGATTTGGTCCCCTCCATAGTATTGTATTAGTTTTAGGATCTCTATTATGGTCACAATTGGAGACTACGAGCATAAATAATTATAAACAAGTGTGGTTTCTCGTTAATTGTTGACTAATGCGTTTGTTTTATTTGCACTAAACAATGCTTGCAATTGTTCTTTTTAGGTTATACAAGAATATGAGAAATGTGGAGAAATCATTTCTTCCATTGCGTGCGACTCGAAAGGCGATGTTTATTTTTTCCCTATACATCGTATCAGAATTGTGGCTCATTATTTGTTGGATTCTCAGATTTGGTTGTGTACAAAGAAAATTCCCATAACAAGAGTCAAATTTATGCATATGGTTTATACATAGGTTAGGTCTTTGTACAAAAAAGGTAACAATTTGTCACTTTTCCATAACTTGTGAAACATCTCGATTGCAATCTAAACCTATGTACCAAATGAAGTTTATATTGCATTTACGAGGACTATTCATGTAATAAACCATTCATTTGCATACTCCATTCTAGAAACTAGCTACAAAACGCAAGTGATACAGCTAAAAAGGCAAAAGGAGCAATTCTAGAGCAAGCAAGCGAGAGAGAGAGGGAGAGAGATGCCGATATTCCATTGGCCTAGATTCATCTCGTCTATCTCAACGGCCCAGATTTAGCTTCTCCGTTGACGACGTCGTTTGGGCTCTAATCTTGACCGTTGAATCCGTGGTTCTGGTCTCCATGGTCGCCTCATATATCCTCCTATGTGGCTGCGCTATCTAATCTTTTCCAAATCCGTTTCTCAATTTTGTTTTTAAAATCTTGTAATCGGTGTTTAGTTAAAAATAAATAAAAAAAACAAATTTAAAGTTGTTTTGTTTTTTGTTTTTTATGTTAATCTCGCAGTGGATGAGGGTAATTTGGTCTTTAATGGCTTAAGTTTATGATTACTCTATTTTGGGGGGGAAAGGAAAGTGTTGTATTAATTTCTGTTTTTCATTTGATGTTTTTCCTTTAGTTGCGACTCATGAATGGAATCTAATTAGTTCGAATTAATTCTGGGAATATGCTCTTCTATCCATCTGTTAGTTCCATATATACACTGCCAAAAAAGTAAAAATAAAAATCGGTATACAGAATTTTGAAGTGTAGCTTCTTCCAAATCTTAACATTAATTTTCTAATTTTTGCAATTTGACATATTATTAATTGATTTAAGTTTTTATCCATCGTTGTTGTACGAACTGGTGCACAATTGGTGGTGTATATGCACCATACATGTACATAATACATAAGGTTCACTAAATAACTAACAAATATGCATATATGCCATGTATTTACATGCTGCTTGGGTAATAATTTGTACACCGATAGAGATAAAAATTTTACTCTAATTTTTGGGATACAAATAAATTGTAACTAGTTAAGATTTGTCTTTAGTTATAGGAAATGGCTTATCTGAAATATGTCGGAATATTGAGAAATTTTACATTTTGGGCTTCTTGTTGCCATTCAAGAACTCAAAATATTACATGGTGTGAAGGGTAATTTGCATCAAAGTGGTACTCCTCAAGTGAAAAAATTGGAAAAGATGAAAAATAATTCATCACATTTTGTTTTATACAATTATGTACATGGAGTGTGATAAATTGTGTAAATTATACACAATGTAGTGCGGGCCAAGACAGTAAATGTTTCGTGACCTTTTGTACAAGTATGGGTAATGGGCTCGGCTCGATGTAAGCCAGTATGGGGCGGGAAAAGCCCCCCTCTTCTTTCATGAAAGGGATTTATTGTACCATTACTTTGTGTTTTTTCACAATTGTACCACTCATTTGAAATTGTGACCATTTGGAAGGGATGCCTAGAATGTTATAACTAGGCTACCCCTAAATATATTTTCATTTATTCATAAAATTTTATGCACACTTGTTTATAGAAATGAGCACTCCCATAATCATATAATGAATCGTAGAGAGTACTTATGCAGTGAAAGGCCCGTTGAACACATCGATTGCGACTTTCTTTGGTATGTAGGATCAAATATTATATTTTGGGAGTCATTTGTTTTTAACATGTCAAAAGTAATGATTGGCGAATAAATAAGATTTAAGTGAATAAAGCTAATTCTTTAGACTTATTCGGGATTACATTCAAATTCATTTGCGTTTTATCCGGTTAAATTGTAAATTCTTTTTTTGTTACATTTAATTATTTTTGTTGTGTTGTTTTGATTGAATTTTTTGAACCATTTTATATTTAGAACACAGCATTTTACAACAAAATATATTCCCTCCGTTTTAAAAAATTATTGTTTCAAAATAAGTATTGTTTAAAGTTGTTGCACTTGACTTAAGAAGATTATTTTGAAATGTGGTTTTCTAAAGTGCTACGTAAAAAAAAAATAATAATAATAATTATCTAAAACTACACTTATTTCAAAACGAAATAAGTACTTTTATTGGTCTCTCGTTTTCGTGATTTCGCAATGCGATGCTAACCCATCATTATTCCTCACGGATCGAGACTAGTGTTGAGTGAGAAATATAGAGAACCAAGTTGAATCTATTTTTTTTACTTTGATTTCACAATATTGAACTAATTTTTTTATTGAATTTTAATAACTAGTGAATCTTTCGTAAACTTAACTCGAATCAGCTCTAATAAAATACGCAATTTATAATCTTTTGTATTAATTACATGATTATATATATATATATATATATTATACTCAAAATTTATCACATACTCGTTAGCTGATCTAACTGTGTTAAACTCTAAATAACATATCTCACATATGAACATGATGATGCAATAAAACTATAAAACAATAACCATTCAACAGAAAAGCCCAATACAATATATACATGATCAAGAAGATTGGGTAACATCTCCACAAAATATACATTACTATTAGTCTATCACAACTAGTGTAATAATCTGCATAATAGGTACAATCATTCATGTTCTATATAATACATACTCATAAAAACGCAATATAGATAAGCATGTAGCAATACCCCAAGGCTTGTTGGAAGCTAATGCAGATCAAAATGGATACCGCTGACGTAACTCCTCTAATTGTCACTCGGTCCTCCGTCCTCTGTAGTGTTCATGTGTACATGCACGGACAAAACAGACGAGTCAGATACTAGCATGTTATAAATGTCAAACAATAGAATACTCAATATATTAGGTGGAAAACAAAACACTATCTGAAATCTCAAATAATCATTATAAAGTGTGAGTGGCCATAGCCGTAGGGGGACATATGTCTAGTTAGTGGTACGCACTTCCTGACATTGAATATCACAATAAAGTAAGGCATAATAAATGAACAACTAAACGAGTCTGTAATCCTCAGGACAACTTGTTCCAGCTCAGTCTCAGTCTCAGTTTCAATCTCATTCTCAATGTTGCGCCCCGGAACCCTAGAGGAGACCCAGAGGGGCGAATGTTTTCCTTCTTTAAGTAAAAGGAAAGGAAAAATATTTATGATTTTGAAAAAAAGAAAATAGAGATAACACACTACCGCTAAATCTCATAACCATGCTCGTTCTACAACATTTAATATCATCAGAGCCACGCTGAAAAAAAATCTACACTATAGCCTGCATACGGCCTGTATATGAATCTAGAATATTTTGCTCGCGTACGGATTTTATAAATAGCAATATAGTAAACACCATATTCACATAAACAACAATAGCGATATGCCCATATACATCATATTATACAATTTCTAGCCCAAAATAAAAGTCTGCTACAACGAGCAACAATAAGGTATAATATGGCAAAAATACAACCAAGCCACAAAAAATCTATAACATGAATGAGGTTATCCAAAAATATACATCATAAAGGAAAACTGCATCTACTAACATGAAAAATAAATACAACTTTGTACGTCCCGCTCATGGACGGCTATCATCTGCATCCGTACCTGAAAATGGTTTGCACGAGTTAGCTTTCTAAATATCAAGATATATTAGATGCTACGCAACCTCATGAATAATCAATGCAACAA
>MKEJ01009797.1:0-12185 GCA_001753735.1 Embelia ribes
GTAATTGAGCAATTGTTTGAATAGTGTCTGGGATCCGTTAGAATGGTGAGACTATTTGAACGGTGGTGTATATCCGTTCGAATGACACCACGATTGGAATAGTAGTAGTGAGCCAATCGAACAGCCTGCTGCAGAAACGGTTAAAACTGAACCTTTATAATATGGAAGAAGTTAAAATGTTTTCATTTTTAAACCAACTTAAATAGTAGAAATTGATTAGAAATGGATGTTACATGATTCGGAATGTGTTAGAAATAAATGACATCATTAAACTAATAATGTTATTGCATGTCTTACGTGTTGGTTTGAGCGTAGGCATGGTTGTGATAGAATTAGGTAATAGAATTGTTTATCCCATAGTCTTATGTTGTAGGTTGTTGTGGTTGTTGTCATACGGAGGAACGCATATTCCTCCGTGGTCATAACACGCAGAAGAATGTATATTCTGTGGCAATCGTGGTATACGGAGTCTGTGTTGGCCATATCTGGTGAGTATTCATGTTTTGACCTTCGAAAGTGGTCAATAGCCTCGAAAATAGTATTTTCGAGGGGTCCACAATAGGTGGGAGGATTGCGTATCCCTGGGATTGGATGTGATGCCTGGTAGATGGTTGAGATGTGGTTAGTTGTAACAATATATTTATAGTTGAATATCATATAGTAATTTTCTGTACATTCATGTTGTTATCGCATGTTATATTTTCATACATTTCTCTTTTCTTTAGAATTGTACACAAGTTTCCGACTCATGCCTGCTTGGTAGGTTTTTCTACTGTTATTTTGCATGAAAATACAATGTAGAACTAAGAATTGGAAATTATGAGAATCATGGATATGACAGGTTGAAGCTCACGGGGGATCATTAGACTTTATTTTTCATTCAATACTTTATTTCATTGTCTAAACAGTTGTAGGTCTATGAGCCGAGTTAATCTAGGATATGATTTCATTTATTTTGAATAATGATGTATGGCCAGAAAACATGATAATAAGGCCATTTGACGTCTAGTTGTTACTCTTACATTGGAGCAGTTTAATAATAAGGCAAGATTGTTAGCTGCTTTTTGATTATATGATGCGGTTGGGCGTTATTGACGTGCTTAGGGTTGCTTGAAATTCTGGGATATTACAGTTGGTATCAAAGTTCAAAGTTTGCAATCACCTTAGGAGTTGTAGGTTAATGGGTATGACGAGTAGGAATTCTTGAGTAAATTGCATCTAGAAAGTCGGATAAGCATCTAGCATGCATCAATCCATGTCGCATTTTTTTTTTCTTACGTATATTTTAGCTTTTAAAACCCAATATCATATAGTGGTGGAAGTCGACTCTTAACTCTGTATTATATAGACAGGGAATACTCTATAGGTCCAATGCAGATCTCTGTTAGTAGATAAAGTTGAACATATAGTTTCCTTAATTTACATAATGCGAACATGGGATTAATTATCTTGTGGTTCCTGTTGATTCAATAGATGGCTTGTAAAGGACATAGTGGCAGAGAACGAGATCGCGGAGGTCGTGGCTTCATGGTGGGGAGCAAGCAAATCCTCCTCAGGTGGCATAGGCTCACCCCGAAGATGAGGTTGCATCAGTGGGCATCCAGAAGGAGACTTCGACGTCCCTCAACCCATGGCAGGAGCAGCTATGGTTGCTCCGGCATCTGTTCCTATGGACCTGTAACACATAACCACCATAACCTCATTGATAGTCAAGGCCGAGCTCGAGGCAAAGGGAGTTCAGCAGCCCAGCAAGCAGACCATTAAGACACAAGTCATGCAAGCACAAAAAGAAATAGACAGAGCTAATGTGCCTATATTTCAAGGGGGTGCAGATGTGAAAGGGGAGGACAAATGGTTGTCCAGCTTGGAACAACATTTTCGTATCATAGGGGTAACCGATGGGTCAGTAGTGCCAAAGATAGCACCTTGGTTCTTACAGGATAAGGCAGTTGAGTGGTGGAAAGGGTATGCCAAACTATATGAGATTGGGGAGATTACATGGGATGGGTTCAAGGATACTTCTTGACCTGGTATTGCTCATGGTCGTACCAAGATGTCAAGGTGTTGGAATTCCTGAGTCTCACTCAAGATTCTCGGACAGTGATAAGGTATTCGGCTGATTTTATGGCTTTGGCAAAATATGATAAGGCATATGTACCGACTGAGGCGGACTGATTGAAGAAGTTTATGCAAGGGTTGAGGCTGCATATTCGATGGGTTGTGATAGCAGTAGGATTGACCACGTAAGATCAGGTCGTACAAAAGGCAGACGAGTAAGAGGCTATTAATCTACAAAAGAGGAAGGCGCTGGAGAAGAGAGGGTCAAAAAATGTAGGTTAAAGTTAGGGATAGCAAAATAGGGGACAGAGTGGTAGCTAGGGGAATCGGAAGAGAGGTCGGGATGATAGGGGCATTGTCTTTCACAGGTAAGCAGTGCCGAGTTTTGCAACTAGTAGGGTGGGACCTTCTAGGTCAGGTTGAGGACCATGTTTCAGATTCACAAAGGAGGGACATGCGCGGTACTACTGTCCCATGATTCAGTCTAACCATTATTGGATGATGGGGCATATCCAAAATGTTTGTCCAGAGAGAAGGTGCACAGACTCAGGTGACTCAAACAACATTAACTTAACCTAACCAAGTAACACCACCATTACTTCTAGTCAGGTTTGCTCAGTCTAGAGAGGACAATAGGAAATGGGGGTCGAGTAGCTGTTTCCATATCAGCATTAGCAACACGGAAGCACTTGTATGCTATTCAGGAGGTTGTTGCCACTTCGGCAGAGGCTTCTATTATTCGAGGTGCATTATTATTTCATTCATCTTGTACACATGTTTTTCTTGATATGGAGGCATCCCGATCTTTTGTAGTTGCGGGTTTAGTTCAGTCGTTGG
Organism: Embelia ribes; assembly: GCA_001753735.1. Lineage (NCBI taxonomy): Eukaryota > Viridiplantae > Streptophyta > Magnoliopsida > Ericales > Primulaceae > Embelia > Embelia ribes. The sequence goes on from MKEJ01009797.1 coordinate 2,896, forward strand.
GGTTGAAACTATACTGTTTAGATTCCAATGTATCGGTTGATACTCCATTAGGTATGGGCATAGTTCCGAGGTTCATATGCCGTCATTGTTCTATTTTTATTTTTGGACACGAATTTGAGTTTGATCTTATCATTTTGGACATGTTCGAATTCACTGTGATTCTGGGTATGGATTGGTTGTTGGCCAATCATGTTGTGATCGAGTGTGACCATTATCAGGTTACATTATTTCCTAAGGAGGGGGTGATTGTTCAGTCTGTTGGTGACTGAGACATCCCTTGTCCATTTGCGAGATCTACTATGGACACCCTCAGCTACATTCTAACGAATCTTTCTATCGTGGAGACTGTAGAGATATGTCCTGAGTTAACCCTCAGTTGTTTGCAACTTTCCTAATATATTTCCAGAAGAGATTAGTGGCTTGCCTTCATTTCGTGGGTTAGATTTCACTATAAACCTCATCCCCAGTGCGAGATCTAACTTATTGACACCGTACCATATGGTTCCTACTAAGATGGAGAAGATGAGAACATAGATTGATAATATACAAAATAAAGGGTTCATCTGTTTGAGTACGTCGTCATAGAGTACATCTACACTATTTGTACAGAAGAAGGATTGATGGATAGATGAGAATATGTATCAATTATAGGAAGTTGAACCAAGTCACGATCAAGGACAAGTATCTGATGGCAAGGATAGATTATCTATTTAATCAGTTGAAAGGGTCAAAATCTTTCTCGATGAATGATCTTCGCTCGGTGTACCATCAGTAGAGAATCCAAGAGGAGGATATTGAGAAGACTGCCTTTAGGACTCGATATGGGCATTATGAGTTTCTAGTTATGCCCTTCGGATTAACGAATGCTCTAAAAGTGTTCATTGTTCTGATGAGCAAGGTGTTCCGGGACTACCTAGATCGGTTCGTTATTGTTTTTATAGATGACATTTTAGTGTACTCGAAGACTAAGGGAGAATACCAGGAGCACTTGAGGGTAGCTTATCAACGTTACGAAAGGATTAGTGGTATGCAAAGTTGTCGAAGTGTGAGTTCTGGCTTCAGGAACTGAAGTTCTTGGGGCATGTTGTGACAGCCAAAGGGATACGAGTGGATTCGTCTAAGGTTGAGGCGGTGTCGACTTGAGAGAGTCCCAAAAATGTATAGCTAATATTAAGTGTGAATGTCGGTATGCTTTTAAGACTATATTTTTTTACAGAGAAAGGTTTGAGTAATTTTATATTAATAGTTTTATTTAGCTAATTGTAGATATTTGTATATGATATATACACATGTTAATATTGATTTTTTTTTATAGATTTCTGGTTAGTATTAAATTTAGATGTTAGTGTTGATTTTATAATTTAGATTTGTGGTTAAAATAGAAATATGTGGTAACACCATAGATATATGTATATTTGCATATGATATATACACATGTTAGTATTGATTTTTTTATATAGATTTGTGGTTAGTATTAAATTTAGATGTTAGTATGGATTGAATAATCTAGATTTGTGGTTAAAATACAAACATGTGCATACTCACGCAAAATATATATCACACCCAAAAACAAATGAAAATAAGAGAAATAGGAAGAAGGAAAAAAAAGTGTGTGTGTTTATTTTCGTCAAAACGGGGTCCATGTGTGCTCTTACGAGACTCAGAAACACCTCGTCTCATTTTTCTGGTGTATTGAGGTATGATCTTCATTATTCAATATATTTTGTCTAGATCATCTTATTGTAGAATTATACATAATTTTAAAACAACATATATAAGTAAAGTTCTATGTATTTAAAGCCTCGGTGGGCACGTTTCTCAAAATTTCCAAACCAAACATAACATTTTAAATTTTCTGAGAACAAAGCTGACTTTTGAGAAATTTCTGTGTAAACAGAATATTTTTATGATTTTTAGACTATTTTTCATGAATTTTTGAGTGATATTGGTTTAAAAATTGATTTTTCAAAATAAATATTTGAATTCAGAATTTTTGAAAATTATTTCCACTTTCAGAAATTCAAGAAAGTCTAGAAAAATTTTCTATTGGGCAATCATGTGCTATTCTAATTTTTGTATAATTTTTGGAAAAATTTTAGTATTTTAGTGTAGTAAATAATTTTTTTGGTAAAATATATTTTTTGGATTTTTATGTAATTTTCATATTTTCAAAAAATTTATTATTTTACAAGAAAAAATTTGGAATTTTATATGGCATATATTTCTAATATATTTATAGTTATTTTGGGTGAGTTTTAGTAATTTATTTTTTGGGGTTGGGGGGTGGAATTAATGAAGGATTTTCTGTGATTTTTTTTAGAATTAAATATGGGTTGGAAAATGATAAATTTTGGAGAAAAAAATATATCTTTTTATGGGTGATATTATTTTGATTATTGGAATTTTATATATATAGTTGAGAAACTAATTTGTACTTTTAGTAAATAATTATGAGGTATTCTATTGGGAAAATATTATCAGCCGTGAAAATATATGTTTTATGAGAGAAAATGAAGATTTAATAATTTTGAAAAATTCTAGTAGAGATTAAAATAGCGTTTTGGGGAAACGAACGTCGTTTTATATGTAAAATAGTATATGGGCTGATAATATTTTCTACGATATTTAAGAAAGTATAAGGAGTATTGTGAATACCTATTTGGACTCTTTATAAGTATTATATTACATTATTTACACATAGAATCAGCTACGAGTTGAGATGAGCGCATAGACAGAGGCTTTACTCATTGGTGCCTAGCGTACTTTGAGTTGAAGTATGATTCAGACACTCTTATCTTATAAATGTCTTTACAATATTTTCGTTGATTTTTGGGGTGTGTAATGATAAGGTATATTACTGCTTTGATGGTTATGTGTTACATGGCCATATATATGTGTGTATTTTTGTGTGACGTGTATTTTGCAGGGGGTGATGCAAATGGTGTTTTCCCGACTCTCGGAAGTGGGACTTTGGGATGGAGTACCTCGACTGCTAGATTGCCTCAAGAGGATATGTAGTTGAACCCAGTCGTAAAGTTCCTAGGTTGCATTGAGTATTTTCCGAGACAGAGACGAAATAGAATTTGAGTGAGCCCATATTTTCTCTGGATGTGTTATTTATGTTTCTAGTATGTTGAGGTGATAGGTACTTATTAGTGCATCTTATGGATTGATATTTTCCCCTCACGGTTGCGGCTGATATTTTTGTGGACTTTTTATCTTTTATTATTGTGTTAAAGTTATAATTTGTGTTGGAGTGTGTGAGTAGAGTTGTTTCCTTATCAGGTGATTTATTGAGCATCTTATTGGGTTGACATTTATAGCATATTATTGTCTAATTCATCTGTTTAGTCCATGCACATACACATGGACTCTACAGAGAATCAGGAGCAGAGCAGGAAATAGAGGAGTATTGGAGTTGGTGACCATTTTGCATGCATTGGATGAAAGTACTTGAGCTACAGGGTACCATCTCATGATTATATTATTACATCTTTTGAGAAAGTTGTACTTGTATTATATGTTTGGGTTGCAGACGATGTATTATGATATACTATTGTTTCATATCTATGGATATGTTGGATGTATATGTAGTAATAATATCATCTATGCTATTTGACAAGCTTAGAATGGTCTACGTAGATATAGACTAGTTATGTATTACTTATGTGGAGATGTTGCCCAATTTTCCAGGAGATGTATATATATGATGGGCTTTCTGATCGATGGTTATTGGTTGTTTAGTTTCTTTGCATAATTATTATGATATTGGGCTGTGGTGATTAATGTAGTAGTATTGTCAGATCAGCTTAATGAGTACACAATAAAAAAAATTCCTAAGAATTTTGCAAAAATTAGTTTAATTATGTACTTATTTAGAGCTGATTCGAAGGTTTTACAGTTTGGTATCAAAGCTAACCGAGTTGCAGAAAACCCTGGTTAACTGATATGGATAGGTTCATGCACTTAGTCGGAGGATTGGGACATTTATTACGCATATAGATGCACATTAGATGGATGTGACTATCTATTGGGTGCCTATTTGTCATGTGTTGCAATTCAGTCCATGAGAAATGATTTCTATGGGAAAGTAAAATAGGTTTTTAATATAAACCAGTGATTCGTTACAGATAATGTTGATGATCGAGGATTTAGATTGCTTGTTTGTGGAATGTTACTACCAAGTAGGTGGCTAACTGTTGGATTAACCACTAACAATTATATATTTTATTTTGTGTTGGTATGTTATAGCGATGATAGTTATTCTGATATTGGGTTGTGGTGCTTAGTGTAGTAGCTTCGTCGGATCAACTTAGTAAATGCACAATAAAAAAAATTCTCAAAATTTTGTGAAAAGTTCTTTAATTGTGTATTTATTTAGAACTAATCCAAGTGTGTTACATTCATCAAGGACTTTTTTACGATAGAATCCCCTAGAACCCGCCTCACACGCAAAGGAGACAAGTTCGAGTGAGACGCTAAGTGTGACGAGTCATTTACAAAGCTAAAGGAGTTATTGACTACGGCTTTGGTGTTGATCATAGCGAAAAGGGGAATGGGGTATATGGTATATTGTGATGAATTTAAGGAATGTATGGGATGTATGCTGATGTAGACAAAAAGGTAGTCGCATACGCTTCTAAACAACTGAAGGTACATGAGCAGAACTACCCAACGCATGATTTAAAACTGGGAGTTGATCGCTTCCTAGATTTATATAGAAAGATTACCTAGCAAGTATACTAGGGATGATTGTAGTTTTCTCGGTAAGACGGAGTATCAATTCCTAGGTAACTCTATTTCTTAATTCAGTTCTTTCAGTTGAATTCACTTAATCAATTTCAGTTCCGATTAGCTATTATTTAAATTAACCTACTCATAAAACACAGGGAATTAATAGGATTTTGGAAAACTTAAATTCTCAACTAAAGAATCGAGATAAGATTAATAAATAAAAGTGACATACCCCCAATATTATCCAATGTAATATCATATATTAAATTATATGTATTAAATGTCGTATATAATAACTCTATCCATAAATTAATTATTAACTCACTAGGGCACTTAATCTGATTTATTTCAATTTAGAGTGTCATCGGGTGATTGTCAAATACCACAAGTACGTCTAAACGATTCTTAGGCCGACTAGAAAAATTAAAAATCCAAAAATTAATAATATGGATAGTTTTCAACTCAATCTCCATAAAAATCTTGTTTTCTAACTAACTCAATCAGATTGTCAATCCGAGATAGCCATTAGGCCCAACATAGCATTGAAAAATAGAATTTTTATTCTCATAAGATAGTTTTGTGAAAAATCTAATGAGAATTCTCTACTAATTTATTCTGATTTAGTAGTTCAATATAGAAATTTAATGCATACATCAAACACATTTATCATACTAGGTGCAAGCCTAAATATTAGCTACTCATACTAAAATAAATCACGTCAATAATATTTAAACAAGATATCAATAAAAAGTGAGTAGAATTGAAAAACATATATGATCAAGAAAGATAAATAAAAGAGTACTATAACTAAAGAATAACTAAAATAAATAAATTAATTAAACTCACAAAAGTATTAGAATAAATAACAAGAAAGAATAATAAAATATTTGTTATCGCCATAAAATTATTAGAATGCCAAAAGTTGGAAAGAAAAATACAACTGTACAAAAAAAAAAGAGTAAAAACCCGCATTGTTATGTTCCTATTACCAGTGTTGTCATGTTCCGATTATTAGTGCTACTTATGATGTATTGTCAGAAGCCTTGTACTCCACATCCCCTTCCCTTTTTTTGTGTGAACGAATATATATATAAATATATATAAGCTAGGACTTGGACTTGGGCACGGGTCCACTAGACTTTCTTCTTCTTTTTTTCCTTTTATTATTATTGTTTAAAAAAATGTCATGGCCTTTATTCACATTGTTCGAGAAAATTCATAACCGGAGCTAAAAACGTCCAAATTGATCCCGGTCTAAACCATTAGAACTGTAATTCAAATATTGACACATGATTCCTAGTTTGATAGGAAAATATATTTACATTAACACCAGATTTTTTCAATCACTCACCAATAGTTTACGAAAAATTCGTTTTGCCATATTTTACTTCAATATGGGCCTACAATCGTACATTTTCTTCACTTTTACCTGAAATACACAATAATCTCATAATATCATAATTGTTCACATATTATATATTAATTATACTTTAAGAATATAAATGCACAATTTTAACACCATAAATATGCAACCTTTCAAACCCAATAAGAAGTATTGGTATTCACGTTGAAGATTCGGAGGCACTATCTATATGGGAAGAAGTTTGAGGCCTTTTCCGATCATAAGAGCCTCAAATACATCTTTACATAGTGAGATCTGAATATGAGGCAGAGACAATGGAAAGAGTATCTAGAACCATACAACTTTGATCTCCAGTATCATCCGGGAAAGCCGAATGCGGTAGCTTATGCATTGAGTTGCAAGACTTGGTGTATTATGGCATGTCTTATATATAATGAATGCAAAGACATGAAGACTTTCGATGAATTCAGGTTGTAGTTCGTTGATAGTGAGTTCATTGATGGCGGGGAATGGGTATTATTGAGTACTATATTCATACAACCCAAGTTGGTTGAAAGAGTTGTTGAATCCCAATAGGGTAATGATCGGTCATGGAAGTCTGGTGCTAGAGTACAGAGTTGGGAATCCCAACTCTAGAAGTTGGGGACCATGGGGAGTTGAGATATCGAGGACAATTGTAGGTGCCGAAGTCTATGAGAGGAGAGGTATTAAGAGAATTGCACCAGTTATACTTAGCGGTACACCCAAGAGGAAACAAGATGTATATAATGATTTGAGTCACACATATTGGTAGATGAGTTTGAAGAAGGATATTTCTTAGTTTGTGGTACAGTATTTGGTGTGTCAGCAGGTCAATGGTAACAAGAAGAGGATGGGTGGTGAGATACAACCATTAGAGATACTGCAGTGGAAGTGAGAATATATTATGATAGGCTTTATTAGTGGTTTGCCAAGATCGAGGGGCGGGAAGGACACTATATGGGTAATTGTGGATAGATTGATGAAATCTGCTCATTCCTACCTATACGGAATGAAGATAGAGTGGAAGTATTAGCACGGTTGTATGTAAAGAAAATCCTTCGGCTACATGGTACACCTAATACCATAGTATCCAATCGAGATCTGAGATTCATATCGCATTTCTGGGAAGGAATGCAAAATGCTTTGGGTACGAGATTGACAAAAAGTATTGCCTATTATCCTCAGATAGATGGGCAGACCAAGAGGACTATTCAGACACTAGAGGACATGGTACGGGCATGTGTACTTGATTGCGGGGGAAGTTGGGAGGAACACTTGTATCTAGCCGAGTTTGCGTATAACAATAGTTACCATTCAAGTATTGGGATGGTACCATTTGAGGCACTGTATGGACGGCCTTGTTGATCCCTGATATATTGGATGGAGTTCAAACAGTCGCTATTGTTGGGACCAGATGTTATTCAGCAAATGTCGAAAGTAATAAAAATTTAATCAGACAGAGGTTAGTGAGAGCACGGAGTCATCAGAAAAGTTACTCCTATAAGAGAAGGCATCTATTATCCTTTGAAGAGAGAGATCACGTATTCCTTAAGGTCTCGCCTTGGAAAGGGGTGATGAGATTCGGAAAAAATGGTAAATTGTCTTCGAGATTTGTTGGTCTTTTTCAGATTATCAAAAGGTTGGGAAGTTGGCCTATCGTTTAGCTTTATCATCGCAACTTAAGAATGCTCATCTAGTTTTTCATGTGTTGAAGTTACGAAAATATGAGCCAGATCCTCTTACGTGATTGATCATTCTAATTTGATGGTGGAAGAAGATGTGGCATTTGAAGTATAGTCATTGAGTGTTATCGATCACTGAGAAAAAGTGTTATGTGAAAAAGTGATTCCCTTGTTTTGTATACATTAGAAGCATTACGGGATTCAGGAGCATACTTGGGAATGAGAAGAAGACTTGTGTAACAAGTTCCCATTATTGTTTTTAGGTATGACTTAAACTTCAGGGATGAAATTTCTTTTTTGGGGGACGAAGTATAAGACCCTATAATTAAGGGGACTAAAATAAGAATATAAGTATGGGGACCAAAATGTAATTTTTTTTCCATTTGATAATCATTTTGCAACCATTTGGTGGTTGTATTCGGTGGATTTGGTTAGCTACATATTGAGCAATATAAGGATAATTTTCTACATTTTAAACAAGATGAGAGAGAGAGAGTTTGGAGGGGAAGAATAAGAGGACTCGTTTACAAATTCTCTTAATCCAATTGGAAAGAGTAGGTGAGCAGAAAATTAGTTCTGGATTCGGTTTCCTCGTATTGTTCTCGTCAATTTGACATAAGTATTTATATTGTTTTCTTCCCATTGTTCTTATAAGTTGTTCATTTCTTCGTCTAGTTTATATTAGTGAATTCATGGTTGATTCCGATCTCGTTTTTATAAGAATTCTTGTTTGTTTTTCCAAATAGGACTTGTATTCGAATAGCCACTCCGGTGACTTTTCCGAGACTTCCGAGCTAACATTTTATCGTTAGACTAGGTACGTTCTAGAATTTGAATCCTATACTATTGAATTAATAGAGAAAATATTAGTTTTTGAGGTTTTTTTTAAATCGATTAAAAACTTATATAAATTTGAAGTTAATTATGTCTTTCTGCCATTTTGTTATGATTCGAGTACTTCGGGCTCTGATTTAACCTTTACGGTTCAAATTAATTTTTCATCAAAATATAAAAATTGTAGATAATTGAGATACATTTCTAACTATAAATTTGGGCTTAAATGGAGTTACAGTTTGGAAAATATTGTTAAATTACCGAGCTATTGTCAATCTGATATTCTGCTACAACTTGAGTATTTCGGGCTCATATTTGACCTTTTTAAGTTTCAAATTAAATTTACTCAAACATAAAAATTGTAGATAAATAAAATATCTTTCTAACTGTAAATTTTGGGCTCAAATAGATCTACAGTTTATGATATATGGTCAAAATATCGAACTATTGGTTTGCATATAACACTGAAAATGCTAAAATGATATAATTTTATTAGTAATCATTTTAGAGATTATAAGTTGAATCTTAAATGATTTACTAAACATTAGAACAATATGGATAATGTATAGATAACCGAATCATAAAATATATGAGCTAAGGTTGTAATACCCCGAAATTTTGCTAGAACATAATAGATATTCAAACTGTAATTTTGC
>MKEJ01009801.1:0-11718 GCA_001753735.1 Embelia ribes
TTGGATGGTTTATTATATCCCTGCAGTTATGCCGCCGAATTTTTGTAAAACATTATGGGGTTTGGATTTACTTTGGTTAGTTTGATTATTTGTGATTGTGATTATGGTTGAGTGTTATATATTCGCAATCGCACCTCTGGATTCCGGGTGCTTGGGATTTGGGGGCGCGACACAAATATGAGTAACAATATACAAAAAGAAAATACAAGTTAGATGGCTAATTAACAATATAAATACGAGATTATGCGGTATTGAAATGTATATTCATGCTTGCATAAAATAAAATATGTACATGCTTATGGAAAGAAAGTAAGTACATATGCCATCAAACTACAAATACTCATATGCCATATAGAGCCATACTAACTCGACAACAACTCCTACTACGACTCAAGAAGAAAGGTGAAACTAATATCTCTCAAAGGTTTTGAGGTTTTCGCTCGCTTCACCTACAATCGACGTATCTTGTACGACGTAAATCATATGTCGACTTTAAAATGAAATAACACTTATCGAAGGTCTCTATCCATGCGCAGATTTATCGGCTCTTATGGTGGGGGTGTATATCCCTAAGTTTATCTCGCTCCCCATATGGTTAAAGTCACGAAGGTTTTTCTCTGAAAAAATCGATACTAATGCCCCAAAAAGAAAATCATAAAACTTAAATTCTATCATGGTAATAATAAAGAAATGAGACCCCACGTTTATGATAGTCATGCTTTTAACATTCTCGCATAATACGCTTTGACTCCTCAAGTAGCATATTTTTTAAATTCTATAAAAGGTATATTTTTATTCCTCAAATTACATAGCTAATGAATATCATAAATTTTCTCGCATAACAATAACACTGCCAATAGTAATGCCATGATAATATTGTGGTAACAATAGCCATGCCTCGCTATGCCTTATCATAATATCGATGAAACAATATAATGACATGTAATATGTTATAATAAAATTGATAAAACAATATTATAGTCTTAAGAATATTCATATCTTATGCCACATCAATTGCTACAATAGAAGCACTAATAAATTGTGCATATTTAATGCTACATTATACTATATGAGATTTATCAAATATAAATCTATATATAGTAACAACAAAACCAATACATATATTTAGGGCAAGACATGTCAAGACATGCCAACACACATACACCCTCATAATTAAATTGCTATTCGCAATCTATTTGTACCTTATACGCTTATGAACTACTCGAATGAATTTGTAAGTCTCGTCTCGAAAACCCCTCTTTCAAAGCCTCGTAATTGATCTAACAACTGGACCTAAATCAAAGTAAACCTATACAAAAAGATGAACTACGAAATGAGAGGAAGAAGATATATAGGTTGAATTAGATATACCCGAGAGGCACAAATATCGAGGAAAAATGAATGAACGAAATAGAAAGCGAGACTTATGTCAAATTGTAGCTCTAGTAACGTAGACTCCAAAAATGCAAAAATATTACACTTACGCTACCCCTAGATAGATGAACAAGTGGCTTGAAGAACTGGGTTTCTATTCTCTTTCTCTCTGCGGATTTTTGTGAAATGGTAAAATTGAACCAATACGTCTGAAGCACTGAGTAGGGTATTCGATGCTTATTGGCCGATGGGTACCCTTCGGACATACCGGCGGATATAGGAAAAGAACTTAGCCATATTTTCAATTTTTGGCCAAAAATGGATTCCTTGGAACATGGTATCTGATGCTTCCGACCAGTTGAACAGCCTCCAGACAAAACAAAAAGGAAAAGGTTTGTGTCACACCCCAAATCCCCATAAACTCGAGGACGTGAACTAAAAGAAAAGAAAATATAATAGTAATCAATTCACATCCCGACATCCTGCCATAATAATTATATATGTAAAATATAAGTATCTAATACAACAACATCCTCATTGTCTTAGATATATAATACATAATTCAGGCAACAACACCCTACTACAATATATAATCTCATCGAGCTACATGCTCATACAAAACAAAAACATAAGTCTGTACATAACCTCAGAATATTACATTCGAGTCCAGCTCATCTCTAGCACTGAAACTCCTCCAGAAATACTCTTTCCCTTCTAACAAGCCAACACCATGCTCTGATCCTACAACACCATGTGAGTACATGTACAAAAGAAAAAGGTATGGATTAGATTCTAAACCAAATGATAAAGGAAAATTTGCAAAGTATAAACTATATGAATGCACATGCAATGTACCGAAACCCCAATATTCTCATCTCCAATATATGCTTATAAATTCTAAGTAATACTAAGGAATGTTTATAATATGCAGTAAAACCTAGAAGTTCTTACGAGACATACCCCTACAATGATGATCGATATCATATATCAGTGCTATGAGTAATGCAATATATGAATGCCATAAATACTAAAGTACACCGAGTACTAAAGTATACCAACTCCCTCCAGATCCCAAAGTGCCATATATCAAATGGCCAAGTGGAATCAGGAAGACATCTCATGCTTCCAACTATGAATGCACCACGATACTGCATCATCATACTACATACCAACTCTATGACTCGCTACTCACAGTGACTAACTATTGGTAAATAAGTAGGTATATCGAGCCTTTCTATGGGCATATTACATCATATAGGCACATCGGCCTCCTTGATAATCATATCGCATAGGCACATCGGGCCTCCTCACATATCACATCGTATAGGCATATTAGGCCTCCTCGCATAGGAAAATCGGGCCTCCTTACGTATCACATCACATAGGCACATCAGGCCTTCTCGAACAAGCATATTGCGCCTTCTCGTATATCACATTACATAGGCTTTCATAGGCACATCAGGCCTTCCCATATATCACATCACATAGGCATATCGAGTCTTCTTGCAAAGGCACATTGGGCCTTCCCACATATCATATTATAGGCATATCGGGCCATCTCGCATAAACACATCGGGCCTTCCCACATATCACATCATATCTTGTGCCCATGGAAACTCATGCATCTAGGTTTATCGACGACGACCCATGCCACTGGTCTATCTTGACTTAGAGTTGTCAGGCGCTTGCCTCTAAAGGTACCTGACTTAGAGTTGTCAGGCGCTTGCCTCTAAAGGTACCTGACTCAGAGCTATCAGGCCCTCGTCTCTAAGGGTATTCAACTCAGAAGAAGTTTGTATCATCACTCTCCGCTTTTCAAAATTAGTATTAGCATGGAAGTACGACAACCAATCTATGCCAATATTGATATTGAAACCCAACTTACCAAATACGACAAAATCATATATGAATGTATGATCTGCAATAATGAGCTTGCAATCACAACACATACAAAAAGTACTCTCCTAGAGTATCAATATATATAGGTACATCTAAACGCTGAGCAGGTAACTCCAACATAGACGTAAAACAAGATTATATGAATGAATGAGATGTACTTGTATTAAATAAAACATGTGTCTAAGTAGAAAAAAAGGGTACTATATCTCGTACAACTAAAGGCTTGGCCATGTCAGAAGCCTGAGGTATCGCAAAAGATGAGCCTATAAAATTGGCTCTGCTGAGACGAACTATGAGCACCACTACCCTAATGACCCCCGCGAGATAATCCCATGCCCTGATGTGAGGCAGATGAAGGCATAACTTAAGGTGGCCTTGAAGCTACCATAGAATGAGAAAAATGCACAAGTCTATGAGAACTACTAGGAATAGAAAAGCCTTTAGGACATTGCGACTGCATATGATCCCTACTACCATATCTGCGACAAACAATTGTTGGACAAGAAGACTGCGTATGTCCCTTAATACCATATAGACAACATATTGTAGGATAAGTATAATCATGTAGTAAATGACCCTATTAGCCACAACTATATCACCCCGAACCCTGAATAGTCGAACCTAAAATAAAGATAGTATGGGCTGAAATCTCCTACGAAAAGAAGAGGAAAAAGTATCTTGCGACCTTGTCCTATCACTACCTCTACTAACACTCAAACCACCACTACCAATACTACGACCTCTGCTATCACCACCACAACAACTTTTCGAATCCATCCCCAAAGTATGCACTGAATGTGAACCAAAAGATTGGCCTAAAGGCCAAAAAGGACTAGAAGCCACAATACATTGCCTAGTCATTAAACTAGCTTCAACCTTTATCGTTGCATTCACACAATGTTTAAAGGTCTTATGAAAACAGAAGCAATGAGAGTTTGAATAGAAGATGCAACCCATTCTTGAACCTATGACAACAAAGTATTTTGGTATAAACCAGTTCCGGTGTATAATGAGAAAGTCTTGTAAACTTAATTTGGTAATCATGCACATTAATATTCCGTTGAAGAAGGTTTACAAATTCAACTCGTTTTCTTTCTCGAAGCGTATTGGATAGAATTTTTGTAATAATAACTACTGAAAGTTGTCTAAGTAAGGTTATCTTGGTCGTATACCTCCTATTGGCTTTTCTTCCATTTTTCTGCCTTGCTGCATAAATAAAATGGAATAGTCACCATTCAAAGATCTTCGTCCACTATTTGGCAAGATTTAAAAATACGCTCTACATATACCAACTATTGTTTAGCTATATTAGCATCAGAATTTCTCCTGAAGATGGGAGGATCCATCCTCCGAAAATTTTTTTGAGCTGCCGAAAGCTCGAGCCTCATTATCCGCCTTCTTGAACTCCTCTCCAAACAATTGAATGGTGCTTTCATGGTTTGGTATATGTTAGAGGACTCTAGAGATCAAAGTCTACCAACATTTCTGATTTTCGATTGTGGTGCAAAGTTTGCTTGCACAAACCCTCTCACTCCCATTTGAGAACGAGCACGTGGCAGAGCACGGGTCGATATCTGAGAGCCTCTTCCTCTTATCCATTCATGCTCTCCTCATCAATGGTTTCCCTAAGAAGAGGAATATTATCTTCCTCTATATCTGCCATAGTACCAATATGAGTGTGCGTGGTTATGCTACCCCTGCACAACGTCCTCCCATTCTACCTCCCCAACCCCTTACTCCTCCTTGCCGACCACAACCTCTAGCACCTCTACTACGGCTATACTAACTTCACATCATAATTGAAGAAAGAATAAAAGATGTAAGCCCACAATTATATAAATATTACACCTCAATACCTCGCAATAGTATTCAATTCAAAAACTATCACACATTGTACAAGTTAACAAAACAAGGCATGCAACTAGAAAAAACCCACCACAATCACTCTCACGACCCGACCATAGACCCTACTCGAAAGCCACCTAAGTTTGCATAACCCGGTTGGCTCAGATACTAACCCTATCACGTCCCGAATTTCTTCACACTCGGAGATGTGAGCTTTTTAAAAGAAAATATAAAAAAAAAAGGGAAAAAAAAAAGAAAAAAAAAGAAAAAAGATGAAAGATTACATCATATCTTACCACCATGTCCAACTACATAACTTCAACAAGTCCAACTTCACTTAAATAAATTCTTAGTATTTACAACAATCCAACATCAACATAAATATACATATACAACTTCATAACTATAATAAAGTAACCATCCAAGTTACTTATATACCTGAGTAAAGCAAAATACTCGTCTAAAAATAATAATTTATACATAATCCAAATGACTTGAAATACAAACTAAACATTCAAATTAGGGCCACAAAAAAATAATACTATAAAAGTATAGTCGTCATAAACATCCGAGTAAGTCAAGGATGTCCCATGCTCGCCTTCATACCTACAATACAAATTGAGCAAGAAAATATATACAGAAAGGTATAAGAGTTAGATTATCAATCTACACGATAAATATGAGGCTATGTAGTACTTCAGAATGTATATATATGACATACAACAACTAACTACACAATTGAAGTAAAACATGCTTCAACTATGAATCATAAATGAATGGAAATGCAATGCCAACTCATGAACTACTCCATGACCACACATAGCACTAATGCAACACGAATACAACTCAAGAGGAAAATTGGGACTAGTATCTCTATGTATTTTATAAAAGATAGCTACCATAAATGCCATTTTACTACAACTCAATACACTCTTGCTGTGACATCAATTATAGGCCCGACTTGCATGCGCTACTAACAAATTGAGTTGTAAGATGCTCCCTGTGTAGGTATTCTGGCTCTCATGGTAAGGCTCCAGGCGTCCTCCTTAATTTCCATGCCACAATAGTAAAAAAGTCGATACTTGATCCAGAAAAGAAATGTAAAAGACTCAATCTCGAATCGTGCTACACATAAATTCTATTCTCAATAACTACACTTTTTAGTTTTTGTAAATGCACCAATTTTGCACGCTTTCAAATCCACGCATAGCCACGCTATTTAAATTCCATGCTTTTAAACCACGCTTTTAAATTTCCACACCAACAATATGATTTCAAATCCACACTTATGTACATGATGTCACATGCTATGCCTATACATGCTTTTATAATTCACAAATAATGTAATAATTGAAGAAACCAAAACTACACCCACGGAAACTAAATACAAAGATAAGACATGATACACATGTCGAGGTAAACACAAAAACTCAAGGTTATATTGCTACTCATAATCTATTTGCACCTCAAAAGTACTTGAACAAGCTCCCGAAACCACCCCGAGAAACCTCAAAACACCCCAGTTGAAGCCACCGATTCCCTTTGGATCAAGACGAACTTATACACAAAGTTTATTAATGAGATGTAAGGAAGAAGTTTTACAAGTTTATTTCGATGGACACGAATGGCACAAAAAACGAGAATGCTCAAATGAACGAGAGAAATAACAATACTTACCTCAAAACGTAGGCCTTGAGATGTAGGTTTCGAATATTTATTTTTAATTGTAGATGATCACTCGAGCTAGATGGATTGTAAGGAGCAAATTTGACGTTTAAAAAGCTCACTCAACTTTCCCTCTCTATTTTTTATCGTGCAAAAGGGAAAGTGATGTTTTTTGACACCTTGATTTGATATTTGGTCAAAAAGGTGTAGGGCCCAGAAAAATGTGTTGTCTGACCACACAAAGTTGGCTATTCTGCCACTGTTCGGTGACAAGCACCCATTAGACAAGGTGTCGAATACATGTAAAAATACTTAGAAAATTTTCAACTTTGGCTAAAAAACAACCCCTCAGTATAGTTTTATTGATGCTTGTCCAGTGGCATGTCCAATGTTGGACCTCCAGTCAGACAAGCACCGAACACTCCACTTACTTTCATACTATACAAAATCACAACATCTAAAATACAAATGCTACCCTATGGCAACAAAAGCTACACTAAACACGAATACACAAAAATGCAATAAATAATACATTATAGCTCATAATATATTATTTATTTATGCGAAAATATTTATATGAATTTTTAGGATGTTAAATCCCCCCGCGTTAGAAAATTTTGTTCCCAAAATTCACATACAACAAAAATTAATGGCATACCAAAATTCTCAAATAATTATGGAAATTTAGCTAGCATATCTTCCTTGCATTCCTAAGTCATCAACTTAGTTGACCCACTTTTCTATAAAACCTTGACCAAATGAATTGATCGTTTGCCATAAAGTTTGTTCTTTCACATCCAATATGATCATCGGTAGAACCTCATACGATACATCTTCTTCAACGAGCAAGTCATCCAAAATTATCGGATGAGAGGGATCCTGCAAACATTTCCAAAGCATGGAAACATGGAAGATGGGATGAACATTTGCAAGTTGAGCAGGTAAAATAAGACGACACCTTTTCAACCTCCTTGAAAATTAAGAACGGGCCGATATATTACGGTGAAAGCTTCCCTTTCTTTCCAAATCACATAATGCCCTTCTTCAGGGAAACTTTCAAGAATGCATGCTCCCCCACTTGGAATGCCAAAGGATGTCGACATGTATCAACATAACTCTTATGCCGACTACGTGTTGTTTCCAAATGCTGCTTGATTAGTTAAACAGTTTGTGTCATTTCACGAACCAAGTCTGGACCTAATAACATACTCTCACAAACTTCTACGTAATTAATAAGAGATATACAAGGTCTTCCATACAATGCCTCAAACGCTCGCTTGATAACTATTATTGTAAGTAAACTCAATCAAACTTACACGATCTTCCTATTTCCCTCTGAAATCAAGGATACAAGCCCAAAGCATGTCCTCGAGAGTTTTAATTATCTGCTCTGATTGACCATCAGTTTAAGAGTAAAACACTATACTCAAAGAACATTTGGTCTCCAAAACTTCTTGATGACCCAACCAATAGTGCAAAATGAAACTAGAGTCACATCAATGTGCTTCCGAAAAATTTTCTCAACTAAGTTAATAGTACAAATAGGAAGAAAGTGAACAAATTTTGTCATTCGATCCACGACAATGCAAACTGATATGAACCATGCCAATACTAGAATGAGACCCACAGAAGATTAGCCCAAGACCAAACTCTAAAAGCAGGTTTAGGATGGAAACACCTAGACTCGTTGCCTATGATGAAGACAAGAACTTTGGTATATTGAAGATGTCACAATCCAGGATGGGAAATAGATTGATAAGTTAGGTTGTACACGTTAAACAACTCTGAATTGCTCAAAGAGTTCTCAAAGAACCAAGAGAGAATTGCTTTCATAATTTTTTACTCAAAAATAATATGCTTTATTCATTAAATGAAATTAGTCATTGTACAAGAATGAGGTACAAAAAAGGTAGCTAAAAACTTCCTAAAAACTAAAAACAAAAAAGGAAATCACTAATTGACATGCAAACCTCAAAATAGGAAATAATTCAAAATATGAAATAATTTACACATCTCAAAATAGGAAATAATGAAACTCTTCCAAATTACTCTATGGCTTGAATTAGGAAACTCCAGTCTTGAACATCTTTTCCAATTTCTTCAATAGGCCTCCACGAACTAGCTTGGGCCCATGTTGCTTGAATCGGCCTACTAAATTCATCTTTCAACCTCTTTGCACTTGCTCTTATAACTAGACCAACTGGTACTTGAATTGGATCCACCCAATTATTTGCGCCTATACCGCTCTTAGACTCATCACAAATAGCATTGCTATCCTTCTTTTGACTTAGGAAATCTAACCATGAAATCCATTATAATCCATTCCTACTTCTACTCGGGAATAGGAAATGAACGAAGTAAACCTCCCGATTACTTACATTCAGCATTCACTTGTTGATAAGTAAGGCACTGCGATATGAACTCTACCACATCCTTCTTCATCCCCGACCACCAAATTTGATGAGTAATATCATGAAATATTTTGGTGCCACCCGAATGTACCGTACGATAAGAAAGATGAGATTCATGTGCAACCTCATCACAAAAATAAAGGTATGAACAAACAATTTTGAAATTGTATTCTACTATCTTCGATAAACATCCACCTGTCAAGACCATGATTGTTCAGAATATGAATACGATACGCTTCCAACTCCTCATAACCATGATGCGCATCAATGACATGAGAAATCAAAGTCAGTTAGACTTTAATTGTACACATTGTAGCTTGACCTTCGGCTTTCATACACTCCAATCTAAATTCATTAAGCACTCGAAGTATTTCCTACTCGTCAATGACAATACAAGAAAGAGATAAATGAGTCTTACCACTCAACACATCCACTACCACATTTGCTTTTCCAATATGATACTAAGGATTAAAATTGTATTGATCCAAGTATTCCATCCAATGTCGTTGTTGCATATTGAGTAAAAATGTACTTAAGATACTTATGATTAGAAAAGACTTCAAACTTTTCGCCGTAAAAGTAGTATCTCCTACACTTCAATTCAAATACTACGGCACCAAATTCTAAGTTATGAGTAGGATAATTCTGCTGGTAAATCTTCAACTATCAGTAGTTATAGGAGTTGCCAAATGTGAAAAATCTTGAACAAAACAATGATAATAGCACGTAAGCCCCAAGAAATTACGGACCTTAAAAATGGATTTAGGCCATTCGTACTCGATAACAGCCTTGATCTTAGAAAGATCTACCAAAATACTATTCACTAAAACAACATGCCCAAGAAAACGAACCTCTGACAACTATAACTTACATTTTGAGAAGTTGGCATAACGTTGACATTCTTGAAGAGTAGAAATCATGACACAAAGATTTCACGATGGGCCTCCTCTGAAGGTGAATAAATAAGAATGTCATCGATGAACACTACCACAAACTGATCGAGATAAGGTTGAAAGACACGATTCATTAAGTCCATGAATGTTGCCGAATAGCTTAACGAGAAATCGTAATGCCCATAAATAGTACAAAGTGCAATTTTCGGAATATCTTCCCCCTGAACCCTCAATTGATGATATCCCAAATGCAAATCGATTTTAAAGAAGAATCTCAAACCCTACAACTAATCAAAGAGGTCATCGATGGCAATGGATATTTTTTCTTAATGGTTACTCAATTCAACTTATGGTAATCAATGCACATCTGCATTGACCCATCTTTCTTCGGTATCAACAACACTAGATCATCCAAAGACAAAGCGCTCAGTCAAATAAAACCTTTATTCTTAAGGTCATCCAATTATTCCTGCAACTCCTCCAACTCCTAATGATATAGCACAATAGATATTGGATTTGTTCCTGACACAAGATCAATAGTAAACTCCAACTCTTACTCCGGAGAAAGTCCACTAAGATAATCAAGAAAGACATTAGAAAATTCGCAAATAATAGGAAGAAATTCCAACTCCGAAACTACCTCCTTCAAAATAGAAAGACTAGCTAACATACCAGATAAACTAGTCCAAGTACGACATAAATAAGGAAGAGAATCATATCGTTCCCCCTAATAATAAACACTAACCCCCAAAGACGTTTTCATCATCATGCTTCTCCTTTCATAATTAATATTGGCACGAAAATGCAACAACCAATCTATGCTAATAATGGTATCAAAACCTAACATAACAAACATGACAAGATCATACACGAATGTATGATCCACAATAATGAGCTTGAAATTACGACATACACTATCATTACAATGAATATACTTGTAACATCCCAGAAAATTCAAATACGTTTTTCATTTTAATAATAATATTAATGTTGTTAATATTATTATTATGTTGTATGCATAGGTATAGTTGTTGCGGAGTAGTATTGCATAGGCACGGTACACATTACACCTTTTAAATGGAATAAAAGGAAAGTGGACACTTAGTTAAATGTGTCAGATTTTGCTTTGTCCGGAGGGTATTTGACGAGCTTAGAACATTGGACAAGGAGTTGGAGACAATAATCCATAACTTCATTTTTTGGACAAAAGTTGTAAAATTTTCTAAATGTTTTTCTCTATGCCCAGAGGGTATCCGTTGTGTGCCCAATGGTGGATAGGTATCAGACAAGTTACTCAGAGGCATCGAATGTGTCGCTAGATGTCTCAGCATGTGAAAAAGTACTTTTTAACCATTTGCCCTATCTTGTCTCCCTCATTATTTCACTGTCCAAAAAAGGAGAAGAGAGAGAAAGGGGTGTGGTAACTCAAAGGTTACATACTTTAAGGCTTGAAATCATCTAGTCTCGGTACTCAGATTATAAGGCCCCAAAATATTTTTTTCCTTTTTCCGAAATACTGTATGATGTAATGTGTTCAGAATTGAATGGCACAGATTGAATCGAGATAAATTTAGTGATTCCCATTCTAAATTCTCTTTCAATCATTATCATAAATATTGATAATACTTTGA